>JANBUN010000002.1:0-40845 GCA_027579315.1 Coemansia helicoidea | reverse complement strand
TTTATTTTTTAAATTTTTATATTTATATTTATAAAAAAATATATATATTTTTACTCCACCACTATAATAATAAAATTTAGGAGTACTTATAATACCTTTTTTTAAAAATATTATATTTAATATTTTATTTATATATAATTCTTTATTTATATTTTTATTTACTTTTTTATATGTTATAATATTTCAATTACCTATTTTATTAAATTTTGTACTTAAAGGAAACTTTAATGACATATATAATATTTTTATTTTTTTCATTATACTTACGATTCTATTCTTAGGAATTAGTAGATTTGAACTACTTTCATCTAGTTGTAAGCTAGAAGCTCTACCAATTAAGCTAAATTCCCTTTTTATTATTAAAAAATAAGTATTATAAGAAATAATAAATAAATAATATAATACAATATTATAATAACTATAAATTAAAAATAATTATAATGTAATAAATAATATTTAAAATAAAAATAAATTTATATATAAATAATAATATTTAATTATAATAATAATATTACTAATTTTAGTTTATATAATATAATTTTATTACTAATATTTAAATATAAAATTATATAATATAAAGTATAAATAATTAATATAATATATAATATATTTTAAAATTATAGTAAATATATTAAAATTTTAATATAAAAAATTAATTTTTTAAATTTTTATACTTATATAATACAGTTATATATTTGTATAAATATAAAAAATTATTATAATAAATTATAATAATTATAAAGTATATAAATAAAATTATTAAGTAAAAATAAAATCTTTATAGATTTTATAATATTAATTTATATATTAATAATTATATAACTAAAATAAGGTTTTAATTATAAATTATTAATATAATAAAATTATAAATATATATAATATTTAATAAATAACTTTAATATTTATATAATATTATAAAAATAAGGTAAAAAATATAATATAAAATTAGGTTAATTTTATATTTATTATTAATAAGAATTCGAAGTAAAAAATAAAATTTTAGTAGTAATTATTCAAATTAAAAAATAAATAAGAAAAAATAATAATTACAACAAAAATATATTAAATATATAAAATAAAATTATTTTCTTTTAATTTATTAATATATTAATTAAATTATACTATATTTCTAAATAAAGTTATTTATTAAATAAATAAAATTATAAAAATTTAAAAAATTTTAAAAATATCTATAATAGTAGTATAAATAATAATATAAAATATATAATATATAAATAAGAAAAAAGATCTTTGTAAATAAATATAAAACTATAATATATAAGAATAAGAAATTAAATATTATAAAATTATAACTAATTCATATATAAATAAAATAAATATAAATAAAATATAAAAAAAAAGTTATTATATTTTAAATTAAGATATTATCAATAACAAAAATATATTAAAATTATAAATTAAAAAATAAAAATTTTTATTTTTTTAATATATGGAACAAAAACTTTATTATAATCTAATATATAAATTATAAATATATAAATTTAGCTAAATAGTATTATTAAATGAAGAATAAATTATAAATAATAAATTTAAAGATTAAAGTATAATTAAAACTAAGGATAAATATATAAACTAAAAAAAAATAATAAAAAATTATTAATTAAATAATAAAGGTATATAGGATTTATATTTATAAAATATATTGATTATAAATGAGTATCAGAATAATTTATTATTAATTATAAAATTCAATAAATTAGTATAAATATATAAACTGTTTAAGTTTATATTAAAAATATAATATACACTAAATTAATAAAAAAAATAATGAATATATTTAATATATAGAATAATTAAAAAAAATTTTTTAAATTTTATTATAAAATAATATTATTTTTAATATAGAAAATATAAACTTTACCTAATAAATTTTTAATACTTTTTAATAATATTATTTTATATTACTTATATTTAATTATGATATTTATAAATATAAATTTAAAATGAAACTAAACTAAATTTTGTAAATAAAATAAATTCTCAAATATAAAAATATAATAAATTATATTTATAGTAATTATAAGAAATATATTGAATAAAAAATAAAAATAATAATTTTAAAAGATAATTACAACAAATAAAAAGAATTTAAAAAAATTAAAAATTATTAAAATTTATAATTATCAGTTCATATAATGTTATAATAGAATTATAAATCAATTTTAAGAATATTCTTAATAAAATTAAAAATAAAAATAAGATATTATTTGATATAGATCTTTAGTTAAAAAATTTAATAAATAATTTTATTAAAACAGTTAATTTATTTTATTGAGTTAAAATGATCTATAATATATTAAAAAAATGAAGAATAAGAATAAAATATAATATATTTAAATCTAATAAAGATATAAATTATTAATATAAAGATAATAATTATATAATAAAAATATCTATTAATTTTATCTATAAAAAATTACAACTATTTTATATTATAATAATAAAATTTATAATTTATATTTATAAAATATTATATAAATAATGTACTATTTTAAATAATTAAAATATAAATTTATAAAATTATACATAATTATTTAGCTATATCTATTTTATACAAATATTTTAAATTAATAAAATAAAAATTATTTCTTATTTTATATATCATTATTTTTTATAAATATAATATAAAAAATATTAATATTTTAGATCTTAACAATTTTATTTAAAAATTTAGTATTATAAATATAATATATTAATATTCTATATCATATAAAAATATTTTTTATAATAAATTATTTTACCTTTATATACTATAAATAACAACTAAAGAATTTTATTTTAAATATGATTACTACACTATTTTAGATAAATTAATTAATAATAATTATTTTTTAATATAGATTTACTTATTAAATTTATAATTTAATTTTATTTTATATAAGAAAATAAAATTTAAATAAATTATACTATTAATAATTATTATTATATATAATATTATAAGTTAAATATTTAGAATATATTATTTTTTATCTTATTTACTTATAATATAAATATATATCTGTATATTATATATTAATTTATATTTAAAATCTTTATATAAGATATAATATACATAATAATTTATATAAATTATATCTAAAAGAATATAAAATATTATATAATAATATTTTATTATATAAATATATAATTAAAAAGAATAACTAATATAAAAATAAACTTATCATAATATCATTATGATATTATGATATTATAAATTTTATAAAATCTTATAAATTTATATTTATTTACTTATACTTTAGCTCCTTATAAAATTATATATAATTTAATAAATAAAAATATTTAAAATAAAATACAGTTTAAAAATAATATTATAATAGAAAAATTTTATAAGTAAAATAAAGAAATAAAAAATAATAAATATTTAAAGTATTAATTATTTTATAATTATTAATTATAAAATAATAAACTTTTATATAACTTATAAATAATATATAAAAAAGTATAATTAAAAATAGTAAAAATTATTAAAATTATTTTATTTTTTAGTTTTCTTATTTATTAGTGAATATTATTTAAAATAAAATTAATTTTTTTTTTTTAAATTAAAATATATTCTATAGATCTTTAAAATATATAAAAAAATATTAAATATAAATTAATTAAACTAAAAAATTAATATAAGGATTAATTTTTTGTATACTTTATTATTATATAATTTTTTTATACATTATTAAGTAATTTTATTATTTTATTTATATATTTATTATATTTTATGATAATAATATTAGATTATATTAAATTTTAGATAATTATATTTATAAATTTTAAAATAAAATTAATATAATAATATTTTATAGTAAATAAATTTTATATATCTTTATAATTTATATATTTTATAATCTAAATAATGTCTTTTTTAGTTAATATCTATTATAATATATTTTTATACTATGATATAACCTATTTTTATAAATATATATTTAACCTGATATATTTTATAATTTATTTTTGTTATAGTAAAAATAATTTACTATTTATTTAAAAAACTTTTATCTTAAACTAATTCTTTAAAAGTTTTATGATGTAGAATATAGTTGTACTATAGTATTAAATATAATTATTTTATTATTTAACTATATTAAAAAATTAACTAGTTATTATATTTTATTTATATATACTTTAAGTATAAACTTTATTTTGTTGTTATATAATCTTATTTTTATAAATTTAGTTTAATTAACTTATTTAAAATTTTTAAATTCATTATTTAATTATTTTATTATCTATAATTCCCTAATTATAATTTAAAATACTTCTAGTATAAAATATATAATATATTTGTATAAGTATGATCTAAATTATATAAAATTATAAATAAATTTTTAAATTTCTAATAGTATCATTTTTTATTTATATTATATCTCTAATAATTGTTACTTTTATAATCTTTATACTTTTCTTATTTATAAACTTTTATTTATTCTATAATAAATAATTGATGTTTATATATTTTCCTAATAAAATACTTTTTGTATCTTTTATTTAACTTTTTATTTAGTGTTTCTTACCTTTATATATTTATTTTTCTCTATAGTCTTTATTACTAGGTTTATTTTTAATATTAAATATATATTTTTAATAACCTAAAAAAATTATCTAAGAGTCAAATATTATCAGAAAGTATTATAAAATAAAGATAAATTTAGTAGGTAGTAATAATTAATCGTAAGTAATTAAAAGTATAGCAATATATACTTTATAATAAATAAAAAAATTAAATAACTATAATAGTTAACTTAATAAAGGATAAAAGAAAAATATTTTTACTTTAAATGAAAATTAAAATTAAATTTTTAATTACTTTTTATTTTTAATGATTATTTAATTGATAAATATATCTGATTAAACTAAAAGATGATTTTTTAATTTAATTAATTTTTATACTGTATAAGTATATAAATTAATTATTTTTTTTATTACACTTATATTTTTTATATTTTTATTTTTTACTTATATATTTATTATATAACTATAAAATTTTATAAATTATTAATTAACTTATATTAAGATAAAAAATCATATAAATTAATAAAACTACTCTTATAGTAAACATAATTTTAATTATAAAAATTATAAAATATTCCTAATATTAATAAATAATATTTATTAAATTTATATCTAAAATAAATAAATTTATATAATATAGGTATTAATTATTTAATATAAAAAAAAATAATCTGTATAAAAATAAATATAATAGATATTTATTATATAAAAATCATTAGATTATTTTATATTAAATAAATATTAATTAATAATCATTTTAATATAGTTTAATTTATAATATTATTAATATTAAATAAATTAGATTATATAAATTCATTTATATCTTTATTTATAATTATTTATTATATTTAACTTTATTTAATTATATTTTCATCAACCTTCTTTATTTAATATTAAAAAATACATTTTTTATTCTTTAAAAATTTTTAATTTATTTTTATATTATTATTCTTATTACTATTATTATTATGAATATAATTATCTTATTCTGTATATCTAATAAAAATTTTCTATATTTTAATAAAATTTATAGTTTAGTTTTAAGATTATTATATTAAATTTATACTCTATCTGTATATTCTTCAAGTATTATATCTTTAATTAATGTTTTCTTTTTTTTTATTCTGTCTATTTAAAATATCTTATTTTAATTTATTATATTTATTTTTTTATCCATATACTATTTATATACTATATATTATTGTTATAAATTCAGAAACTTTTATTATATATCAAAAATAAAAATATACTACTATCCATATGAATTTTAATGATTAAATATAATAATTTTATTATAAATAGAATTATAAATTAAATATAAAGATAAATTTTATTATAATTATATAATTTATAATATTTTATATAAAAAATAAATAATAAAGAATTAATAGAAAAAAATTTAAAATCTATTATAAAAAACATATAATAATAACCAAATAAACTAAATAAATAGACTATAATACTAATAGTTTATAATATTTTTTTGTTTTTGTTTTCATTATAAAAATAAAAACATTAAAATATATTACCATAGATATAGATAATAATAAGACATGTTAATCCAGCCATTAAACAATAAATTACCATAAAATAATAATAATATTTAATATAATTACTAAATTTTTCATTAATATTTAATCAATATTTAAATATTTTATATTCATATAATGAATTAGATTTTAAATAAGGAATAATATATTTAAAAAAAATAAAATTAAATATAATCATAATACAAAAAAAAAGAGCTGTACCTATAAAAATCATTGAATAAATATATAAAGTTTCAACAGGTGTAGAACCTAAATTTAAAATAAAATTATAAATATCATTAAACCATTCAAAATAGAATATATTATTTTCTGTAAAATCTGAATGATTTATTATACTTTTTATTTGTGTTGGTGAAGGTGGACTATCTATATCTGTAAATTTTGTATTTCTAATATTTTGTGATACAACTTCTCCTATTACTTTTATTCCAGCATAACTACTACAAGTTATTAAAGCTCCCGATCCTATAACAGCTGCCTTTCCAGGTTTAGATACTATTTTTGTGGACAATAAACCGGTTACTGCAGAAACCCCTAAAGCTGTAGTTTCAGCTAATTTCTGTGATGTTTCTTCTACAAATCTAGCTTTACTTTCAGTATCAAAAAAAGATCTAGATTCTGTATTTATTTTTTCTTTTATTTCTTTTGATGTTTCTTCTATCAATTTACCTTTATTTTCAGTATCAAAAAAAGATCTAGATTCTGTATCTATTTTTTCTTTTATTTCTTTTGAGTCACGACTTTCTGCATATATAGGAGAAAACATTGTAAAAATTAAGGAAAATATTATCATTCCTATTAAAGAATATATATTATATAAGATATCAGGAAAATTATAATATCCAATTAAAGTTAAAAAAAATAAAATAATTATTATTATAAATCTATTTATATTATTATATATAAAAATTTCTCAATTTGGTTTATGGAATAAGAATTTTATATTAAATTTATTAATTTTAATATAATTTTTCCAATTTTTATTTTTAAAAGGTAAAATATTTAAAAATAAAAAACCTATATCATTTAAATTTAAATCAAATAATAAAATATAAAAAAATATTAAAGAAGTTAAAATAGAAATAAAAGTATTAATACTTATATTACCAGTTGAATTATAATTATAAATATTTTTAAACAATTTAGAGAAATCAAATTGAGAAATTTTTATAATTCTTAAATAATAACTAGCAGTAATAACACTTGTAATAATAGCAATAAAAGCTAAAAAATAATAATTAAAATGAATAGATTGATATAAAATATCTAATTTACCAAAAAATCCTATAAAAGGTGGAATACCAGCAAAAGAGAAAAAACATATCATTAAAGAGATACTAATTAAAGGATTAGAGATAAATAAACTAATAAATTGATTAATAATTTCTATATTAAAATATTTATTAATACTCATTAAAATAAGGAATATACAAATAGAAGTTAAACTATATTGTGTTAAATAAAAGAATATTGATTCTATACTAGATGATTCTATAATACTATAACCTAATAATATAAATCCTATTTGTCCTATACTACTATAAGTTAATAATCTTTTTATTCTATATTGACTTAAACCTAAAATACTACCTATAATTAATGAACCAAATGAAGTTAATATAAATATATAATTTGAATTAGGTATATATAAAAATACAGATGTATTTAAAATACCTATTATTATTATAAAACTAATTTTAGGTAATACTGAAATCCAAGATGTTACTATAGTAGGTACACCATCATATACGTCAGGTGCCCAATTATGAAATGGTACAGCTCCTATTTTAAATAATAAACCAGATAAAATTAATAGATATGCGGTTAAAGTATTATGATTAATTAATTCTAATATACCTCAAATATAAAAATCTTTTGAAATACCAGTATTTATAAAAATACCTATTTGATCTAAATTTGTTAATCCACTTTCAAAATATATAATACCTATACCAGCTAATAATAAAGTATTAGTAAAAGATCCTAATAATAAATATTTTAAACCAGATTTAATACCAGATTGACTATTTTTATTAACACCTAATCCATTTATATTTTTATTAAACAATGATGATATAATATATAATGGAAAACTTATCAATTCTATTGATAAATACATTGAAATTAAATCTATAGATTCTGTTAATGTTATCATTCCAAATACACTTATAAAAGTAAATAAAATAAATTCTCCTAAACTTAATTTATTTTTATTTTTAATTTCTCCTATAGTATTTAATATAATAGCTCCTATATATAATAATATTTTAGTTAATAATTCTAAATTATTAATTTTATATAAATTAGAATATATATGAATTTCTATTATATTTTTTATAGTATTTATATTTATTATTATTATTATTATTAATAATAATGATACTATATGTAATATTATTATTCTGTTGATATATATAGAAGAATAAAAAAATTCTCCTATTAATAGTAATGAAAAAAATATTTCTAGTAAAAACATAGTTTATATAATTTTATTTTTTTTTAATTTCAAATTAGTTTCCCTTTAAATAGGTACTTACGACATTACCAACGAGAAGGTTTTGAATTAATGTCATAAATACTAAATCATTTAAAATAATTCTTAAACTTATAAATTTTTTATCCAAAATTTTAATTTTTAATATATACTTATTTTTATATAAAAATGCATTTTATTAGATTTGTTAAAAAATTTTATAGTTATACAATAAATTTATAAATAAAACTGAGTAATTAAGGCTTTATATATTGATAAATAATTAAAATAAATATTTTAAATAATAAAATAAAAACTATTTTTATTGAATTTTATATATAATATGTAGAATAAATATAACTATATTATAAAATAAAATATGAATAATGTAATAATTCATAAGAAAAAAAATAATTTTAATTCTACTATTAATAAACACAATTTTATAAAAAAAAACTATATATAATTTAATATTAATATAAATATATTATCTATATAGTATTATATATAATATTATATATACATATAATATTATTAATAAATATAAAAATAATTAATTTAAAATATATTTATTTTTATAAAAAAAATTATATAATTAAAAAATTTAATTAATAAAATTAATCTTTATAAAAATTTACTATATGACATATATTATATTAATAATATAACTAATAATAATATCAATAATTTTATTAAATATTTATTATTATTATATAAAGAATTAAAAATTAATATATAACTTTTATAACTGATAATAATATTAATAATTTTATTAAATATTTATTATTATTATATAAAGAATTAAAAATTATATATAACTTTTATAAATTTTATATATTTTTTTCATAAGTTAATTTAGGTAATTCTTCTATATAATGGAAAGGTGTAGGAGAAGATAATGTCCATTCTATATAAGGTACACTTTTTATAGATAATAAATTAATAGAAGGATTAAATAATTCTAATCTTTCCCAATAATTTTCCTCAGCTAAATCATTAGTAATTAATTGATCATATAAGATATATAAGAAAAAAATTGTACTTAAAAGTGATATTAATGATCCATAAGATGAAATTATATTCCATCCTATAAATGCATCAGGATAATCTGGTATTCTTCTAGGCATCAATTTTGTTATCACAGGGGAATTTAAACCCTATTTCCGTATTTTTATATACGGTTCAGACTATGTCATCATTTCCTATTCGATTAATATTAATCAGGATAAAATAGGAAAGTTGGGCGCTTGTATCAAGATTATTGTTGATGTAACTCACTTGTTAGTCGTTGAACTTGTTTATTACCACCAGGATATTTATATATAAATATCCTGGCACATCGTAATAAAATTAGCAGCAAATTGTCCTCTATTTATTAAAGGATTTTTTTTGCAATTCACCCAATTTAATCGCTTCATAAAAAGAAAATATTTTTATGAAGAGGGGCATTTTAATGAAGTTTTTTCTACTAAATATTTTATTTTTAAAAGGTAATGTATTTTTAAGATATTTAGTTAAAGTATCTTTTCCTATTTTAAAATGTTTAGAACAATTTATCGTAGAAAATTTATTTATAAAAATATCAGGATAATTATAAACATATATAAATTTTATTAATTTTAATCTAGTTTATAAATTATGGTTTTTACCATACATTGGATTATTTTTACCTGTTTTATCTTTATACATTAATTCAATAAATTCAGGTGATTTTTTTTTACTATACATTGGATTTAATTTTCCAGATCCGTTCGATCTTAGATCGAACCTATGTTTATAACCTTTAGTTGAACCTGCTGTTTTTGATAAATTAAATAGTTGTAAAGAATAATCTTTAAATAATATATCTAAATAATATTGTTCTCGAGAAAGTAAATATTCTTTTGATATTTCTTCTATATTTCCTAAATCTTCTAAAATACCTAAAGCAAAATTATGAATACCATATTGATTCATACTATTATGTACAGGATATTTTTTTTTTAATACACTAGGTGTCCAATAATTAAATAATCTAGTTGAACCATTAGAAGCACTACCAATATATATTTTACCATTAATTAAATTTATCCATTGATAAATAATAGATTTTTTTTTATTTTCTAAACCTATTAAATTTTTATAATAATTAGGATTGTCATATATTTTAATAGGTTTTTTTAACCATATAGGTTTCATTCTAGGACCATAAACATAATTTTTATGTATATACTTTCTAGGTATACATAAAGGAATAATATCAAATATTTTAAAATTATATCACGAAATATCAACATAAATTAATTCCCCATATCCTATATACGATATGGAGATTACTAAAATTATTAATAGAAAAAAACTTCTTTTTTTACCCGCTAGACCTAAGAAGTGTTGAGGGAAAAACGTAAGATTACAAAAATGTTGAAATCAAAATAATATATACATTTCGAAATACACCATATATTACTATAAGGTTCGGACTATATCTAAATATATAATGGAAAATAAATTAGAAGATGAAAATTAAGAATAATTGGTAGGTATTTTTATATTTTTATATCTTACAATATTTTTAATACCTTTTAACCAAAGTATAAATTTTAAATATTTTATACCTTTAAATTTAACTATTGAAGGATTAGTATAAAAATTAATAATATTTTGAATTGTATTTATAGAACCAGCAATAATATAATAATGATTAGAACCATCAACTTGTTGACTAACATTTCTAGTTAATTTTAATCTTTCCTTAATTTTTGTTAATAGAAAAATATTATCATTTTGAGATAATCTAAATTCAGCTCTTAAAGGTGTTTGTAAAATATCAGATAATAACTTATTTTTAATAAAATAGAAACTACCTTCAGCTTCAGTAAAACCAACTAATCAATTATCAAAATAATAAGAATCTATCTTATAATACAGTTGTTGAATAGATTGACTATAATTTATAATAGATTCATCATTAAGTAAATACTTAGCTGAAGATCTAAGATATTCTGTAGTTCTTTTACTATTGATTACTTTAGTTAATAAAGTATTTCTAAAATTTAAATATCTTATACGTTTATTTTCTGTTAATAAAGGGTATTCGTCAAACACCGGTATAATAATAGAAATCAAATGTTGCGTCTTTTTGATACGGAAGAGGGCAACATTATTATATTTCTTTACTGTTCCACAACCTAAAATTTTTTTAATCTTATATAATAATTTTATATCTTTTATTTCTAATCCAATAGTATATTCATGTCTTCAATTATTTTGGTATTTTTTTTCTTTATATACTGTAAAACAACCATCACCATCTGTAAAACCTATTAACCATTGTATATCTTTTGTGTTTAGTCTCTGAGAAGCTTTTTGAATAATATTACTATTTATAGTTATATTATACTTTACTTCTACTAATTGAGTATAAAGATAATTATTTATAAGTATAAATAATTTAAATAATATATTAAATTTAAATTGACCCCAAAAAAAATTTCAAAATTTTGGGTATAATAAATTTATACTATAATAATCTTTTTTATTATTAATTATTAAATAACTCTTTTTAGTATAAAACAAAATTTTTAATCCATCTAAAATCTGTATACAGATTTTATGAGGATATAATGAAGCTAATTTTTTAACCCCTACAAAAAGACTCCAAAAATGAATTCTACCTAATGTTTCATCATATGTAGTACCTATTATTTTTGGTGATCAATAATAGAAACCAGCAAATAATGAGAATACAGCACCCATTGATAATACATAATGAAAATGCTGAGATATTTTATATATAAATACCCAGTGGACTATATCTTTATCTAATTTTATTTACAAAAGGAACCCTGTTGTACAGAGGATTACAATATTTAATCCAATTTAATAAAAAAGAAGAATAAATTTTAAATTCTAAACTTTCTTTAGAACTTTTTTGAAAATGTCTTATCTCAATAAAATATTTTATTTTACTTACTCTATAAAATTTCATATCTGAGTAAAGTCTATTTTTCATAAAATAATCATATAAATAAATCATACCACCTACTGTTTGGAATTTAAATGCAATAGATTTAAACTCTTTACCAATAGTTTGATTTTTTTTATTACGTAAATAGACACTAGGTTTATAATAAGGAATAACATGATCGAAATTTAATTTTTCTGTATAAGAATTATGTTTAAATTCTAGATTACATTCTATTCTATTAGCAGTAAAATTAAAAATTATAGAACCATTTGTATCTATTAAACCCGAAAAATAAGGATCATAAGGTTTAATTATATAATCAGCTTCTTTATATTGTATATTCAATAAAAAACATGCTTTTTTAAATCCAAGTACTTTAACTCTTATTAATCCATTTATTTTATTAATTATAAAGTTCATTTCTTCTTTAGTTGAAACAATATAGATAGAATGAGGTTTATTTTTATCAGACCTTATTCTACCACAATGTAAATAATTTTGAATTCTAGTTAATATTCTAATATCTCGATTATGAAGTTTTATTCTAATAGATTTTAATGAAAATTCAGATTTTGAATTGATGTTTTTATTTTTTATTATATCAAAATTACCATCACCATCTATTATTCCTGCTAACCAATTATTAAAATTTTTATCGTGATTTTCATTAGATAATTGACGTGTAGTCTCTGAAAATTCTTTACAGTTTTTTGCTGATTGTATACTGAATATCTCAGTGGAGATTTCTTTATTATTTTTTTGACTATTTAAAAGTAGATGATAATATCTACTCCTATCTATTTTAAAAAGATTATTATGGCTACTAAATAGTAAATAATAATTAAGTATAGTTTCCAGCATATAGTCAATTTTCAGGTGATCATGATTGATCACCGGACCCATTTGAGCCACAACAAAATAAGTATCATGAAGCGAAGTATCAATTGAAGCATTTGCTAAAACTATACCTGTAACTTATTTAAAATCTAATATTCTATGATAACTAAAGATAAAATTATGATAATTTTTTATATGTTTATTAGAGTAATAAGGAATTTTATTTAAAATATGTTTTTTAATTATTTCATGTCTAATATTTAATTCTTTTTCAGCTATCATAATCCCATCATATTTTATTAAAAATTCTTTATTTTCAACATTAAATACATAAATAGGTTGTTTAATAGTAGAATTTTTAATATAAATAATAAATTTACATATTTCTTCTTCATTATATTTTGAACCTATTTTACCTGATAAAATGGGTTGTTTAGTTATATAAATTAATCCTCTGAACAATAGATTGTTCTCAATAGCTTTTTTTATAGTTGAAGAATTAGAATTTATATCTTTAGCGAACCGTCCTACTGGACGGGCAGCATAGTAATAAAATTTTTTAATTCATCATAAATATATATTTTACCTTGTGAATTTTTCATTTGTATTTTATCTAAAGTTTTTTTAGTATGAGTTTTACCATAAAAAGGATTATTTTTACCTTTTGTATTTTCTGATATTTTTAATCTAGTCTCATCAGAAATAACCTTATTTTTTCTTAATTCCGATAATAAATTTTTTATTTATGATGAATGTTTATAACCTAAAAATGAATAACCATATTTTAAAACATTATAGTATGGTAATAAAAAATTTATCAAATATGTTTCTTTTTTTATTAAAGTTTCATGATCTTCTATTAACTTTATTATAATTAAACCAAAATTATCATATTCATATTTTAATAAAACTTTACAGATAGGCATATTTTTATTTGCATTAGTATTAAAATACGATTTATTTAAATAATTTCTAATTCTTTGTCCTATATTTTTTGAACTCCCTATATATATCTTTTCATTAATTAAATTAACTAAACAATATATACCACCGATTTTTCTATTAGAAAAATCAGCTTTTTTAATTTGAATTCCGTCAGAATCTAGATTCTGACAAACCTTTATTGGTTCTATATTTATTTTTTTTATTATATTTATAATTACTAAAGAAACTAATAATTCATTATCATAATTTACTGTATCTGATCTGTTATCACAGATCCGATTTATATCAATTTTTTTTAAATTGATAAAGGACTATATCTTTTTCCATATTATAAAATAATATGATTTGTAATGTATTAGTCTCTGAAGAACCTATTTTTCAACATAATCGTTCTTATAAAATTCATAAACGATATTTAGATTATTTCGGTTTCTTGCTGATTGTCTATTGTTATATCCCTGAAATTCTCACCAACACCATGGTGTTGGTAGTCAGAGCTTTAAGATTTTCCAGCATATAGTTACATTTTAGGTGAACTACAGAATAGATAACCCACCAATTGTGAATAAAGCTAAAAATCCAAAACAAAATAACATAGGTGTACGTATTTCTACAGATGCACCATACATAGTTGATAACCAAGAGAAAATTTTAATTCCTGTAGGTAGACCGATCAACATTGATGCGGCCGAGAAATAAGATCTAGTATCAACATCTAATCCAACAGTATACATATGTAAATTATATAAATACATATTTATTATATGTATTTATTCGATAAATTTTATCGATTAAAAAAAATTTCGACTGTACATTTAGTATTATTACAAATACCTAAAAGTGAACCAGTCTGTAACGGTTATTATATCATAAAAAACCATATTATGAAGTCTGGACCTAGGTCCGGATTGAACATAGGAACATATGATCTATAGTAATATTTATATACCGACGGTCTTCTGCTAATTAAGAAGCCATTAACCGTTTTCACTTTTATAGTCTATAAATTTAAGGCTATCAGCCCATGGGATAATATAAATTTAAACTATATTATATAATATATAAAAAAATTTATATATATAATATTTAGCACCATATATAATGCTTTATATAAGGACTATATTTTATAATTATGATTTATTAGAATAGCCAATAGAGTTATTATCTATAATATATTTATTCATAAGTTTTCTAATTTGTTTAATCTTTTTTAATCCTTCATCAGTTTTATGAATATTTTTTTTTTTCATCTCAATAATTTTACACCAATAAAAAAAATTAAAAAATTTAGTTGTTTTTAAAGGGAATTTAGAAAAATATTCAATTAAAAAATAAAAATAATTTCTTTTAGGATTATCCATATTTATGGTTAATCTTCAAACATTATTAGTTTGGGATCTTAAAGATACTTTACCAAATTTAAACATATCTTGAATAAAATTTAAAGTATTAAATTCATTTTTTTGATCTAAAATAAATCTACAATTAATATTATCTTTATTAGAAATATATATATTAAAACAACCTTCAGCATCAGTAAAACCTGATAATCATGCATTATTTAAAGTAGGTAAAATTTTATTATTATTATGTAAAGGTACATATTTTAAATTAAATTTATTTAAATCTAATTTTTTAGCATTATCTAAATTTATTTTTCATTTATTTAATTGATTAATTCTATGATTTAAAACTAAATTACCATTTAATAATAAAAAAAATAATAATATTTCATTGTTATTAAATATTTTATATCTACCATATTTTATATTATTATTATTATCTTTAAAATAATAAACTTTACCTAAATTTAATATATCTTTTATATATTCTAATATTTTATAGTCTTTCTGGGTCAATACCAAGAAAGATCTACCTTTATGTTCTAATATTGCACCATCACCTTCTATAAAACCAATTAACCAATATAACCATTGATTATTTTGTTTAAATTCTTTATTAAAATAAAAACTATAAGTTTTTCTAAATAAATCAAAATTATTTTCACATATAGTCTCTGAGGATCCCTTTGGAATCCCAGGGACAGTTAAAACTGTCTCTGAGAATTCTTCTTTAAAAATTCTTAAAGTAGTATGTAAATGTACTATTTGTAAATATTTTTTTAAGTTTCCTGCTGATTGGATATTATTATTAACATTTAAACAATAAAATGTAGTTAATAACGTATAATCTTCCCAGCCTATAGTGAAATTTTTTATCATCATGAAATGAATTGGAGCCATCATAAATTGACTCCAAACAATAAATCCTAATACACCAATTGACATTATCGCATAACATAAATTTATATATTAATTTTATTTTTTTAATCTATTTGAATTCATCTCAGAACTTATTTTTTTAATTATAGATAATCCTTCATTTGTTAAATGTTTTTTATCTTTTATTAAAAAAATAACTTCTTTAAAACAAAGATAATCTAATTGTTTTAAATTATAAAGAGGATATTTATCAAAATAAGGAATAATTTTTTCTAAAATAGAATTTAAATCTTAAACTAAAAAATCGCATCTAGGTATTAATTTATTAGATCTTATATTTATTGTACCACAATTAAAAAAAATTATAAATAATTTCATTAATTCTAAATCTTTACTATGTTGAGTAATATGAAATTTTAAATAAATTTTTTCTTTTAATATATAATCTTTAGCAGATTTTACATAAATAGCAAAACCACCATCACCAGCTATGAATCCAGAAACCCAATAAGGATTTAAAACTACTGGTAATTTCATATTAGGTTTTTCAGATTTTATAATATTAGGAAAATATAAAGATACTTTTTTTGAAACACCTCTATTAATAGATGCATAATTACTTAAAATTTTATTAAATCCTATTTTAGTTAAATGTTCTTTTTTTAACATTAATTGAATAACTTCTTCCCATAATAAATAATCTTCTACTTTTTTACTGATTAAAGGATAATTTTTAAAATGAGATATTATATATTGATCTATTAATTTTGGACTAGTAACTCTATAAACAACTATATCTTTAGAAGATCTTATATAAATATTACCTGTACCAAAAAATTCTTGAATTTTATATAAAATATCTTTATCCTTTAAATGTAAATTTATTTCAAATGAAACTCTGATTTTATATTTTTCAGGATTTTTAAAATCTATTATGATAGTAAAACAACCTTCAGCATCAGTAAAACCAGTGATCCACATAGGATTAATAAAATTTGGAGAAGTATAAATATTAGATTTAAAAATAAAATTTAAAATATTTATTAATTTTTCTTTATAACAAATATTTATTATTGATATAATATTACAATATATAAATGATTGGACTATATCTTAATGTATCTAAAAATACATTTTCCACGTATAGTCTCTGAGGATCCTACCGGTAGACCTAAAGGTCTACTCTAGTTTCCTGCTGATTGTATCTATATTGTAAATTTGTATAAATACAAATTTACAATGCTATTATTATAATTTTCACTAAACATAGTCTGTATTTACGTACAAATTTATAACTTTAGTATATAATAATAATTTGATAGTTTACAACATATGGTGGAATATTCAAATTAAGTATTTACATACTTAAAGGGCCTATGCTTGACCATACCTATATACTCCCTTTTAATCAATTATAAATTGAAACCATTATAAAATGGTAAGATTGGACCATCTATTTATTAGTTATTTAAAATAATAATTATTTTTCATATTTCTCCCATTTTATTAAAAAATATTTCCATGCTTTACCTAAAACTGAATTTTCTGTTATTTATTATTCTAAATTTCTACCTTTGTTCATTTCTGTTTTTATCTTTTTTATTTTTTCTAAACCATTTAAAGTTAAATGATTTTTAGTTTTTATAATATTTGCTGCTTCACAAAAACTATTAAAATCTAATAATTTATTTCCTTGAAGAGGATAAGTTATTAAAAAAGGAATAATTTTTTCATTTATATCTGAATATTTTGTTACAATAAAATTAACAACTAATTTTTTTTGTTCTTTTTTTATTAAACCACAATTAAAAAATTTAATAAAATTTTCCATTAAAACTAAATCTCTAGAATGTTGTGTAATTTGTAAAGATAATCTAGAAGAATAACCTACTTTTGTTTTATCTTTAAAAATATTAATCCAAAAACAACCTTCTCCTTCTATAAATCCTACCACCCAATAAGGATTTGAAATATTAGTAAAATGAACTAAAGGCCTAGAAGTAGGAATAATATGAGAAAATTCAACTTTTAATATATCAGATAAACCTTTATTCATTGAAGCTTTTATACTAATAATTTTATTAATTCCTTCCATAGTTAAATGTTTTTTTTGATATATTAAATTAACAATTTCTTTAAATAAAATAAAATCTGCACGTTTTTGAGTTAAAAGAGGATAATTAATAAAATGTGGAATAATTTTTTGATTTAAATCTTCAATTGATCTTACTCGATACATTTTAGAATCTATTCCACTTTTAGATATTTCACCTACTTCAAAAAAAGCTTTAATCTTATTTAATAAAGCTTCATCTCTTTTATGTAAATTTATTTGAAAACTAGGTTGAATATAAAAATCAGTTTTATATTTATTATTTTTTGTTATTGTAATTGTAAAAGAAGATTCTGCATCGGCAAAACCTGTAATATACCAATAATTTAATAAAATATTCTTAGTTAAATTATTAGTAGAATAATCACGAATTTGTTCATGTAATGGGAATTTATTATTCCATTTATTTTTAAATTTAAACCAAGCTTTACCTAAAACGGACGTTTTAGATGAATTATGAGCTTTTAAAGATCGTAATTCATAATAATTAGGTATTAGTTTTATTCTAGCATGTTTAGCAGATTTTAAAGGATTTAATGAAAAATAATTTAATAAATTATGTACTTCTTCTTTTCTATAAACAATCCATTTAAATGCTTCAGCTGATTTTAAAACATAAATTTTACCACCATATAATTCAATTAAAGGATCTAATAATAATTTATTCTTTTGAGAAGCAGTTATAAATAATTGATCAGATTTTAAATTTAAATAAATAGAACCATCACTATCTATAAATCCTGATAACCAACCATCATTATATGTTAAAGAATTAGGTTGTATTAAATTTATATTATATTTATCACATATTTTATTTAATTGATGTAATCTTACAGGATTTCTTATTAAACCGTTTACGGCTTGAATTATTTTTAATATTCCTTCTTTATGATGTAATCGGTACCGTAGACGGTCCGCTCCTGCTCTTAATTTTACTGCTCCTCCAAATTTATCTTTTATTTGATATAAACAATTTTTATCCCGTAATTCCATTACTATTTCTAGAGAAGCATAATTTTTTTTAGATAGTTGAAAACATCCATCACCATCAATTAAACCAGCTAACCATTGATTAAATGAATTTGAATTTGAAGAAGAAGAAGAATAATTTTTATTTTTTTGCATAATGTTTTTTACTAATAACAAGCGTATGGCCTCTGAAATTCCTACTTGTATGCTTAACCAACAATTAATTACTGTCGATTGGACAAATTTACTAATTTGTCGTACTTTGGTTATTTGCGGGTTATAAGAAATAATCAATTTTTTTACTTCCAGAATTTGTTTACAAATTACTAGTTTAATATTAATTAATATACAGGCGCTAGAAATAATATTTAATATTAAAATGTTTAAATAAAATAAACGACTTATTTGTATAGTAATTGAATTATTAACTCTTATTTTCCTGCATATAGCTTGTTGCGGTAAAGATATTATCTTTATGGGGCCATTTTGACCAAATATAGGTTTATTTGAAAATGTTGAAATAATTTGACTAATTATACCAAATCCAGGTATAATAATAATATAACAAAAATCTTATTTCAAAAGAAGAAAATTGAAAAACTCAGTATCTTACGATGCTGTTGGGACTATTTCTTAAACATAAATTATATTTATTTATATATGATATAAAATTTATTTTATAGAATAATATATCTAGTCTCTGAGAAATTATAAAATTTATAAATTATATAGTTATAAATTATATTTTCTACTGATAATCTATAATATATATATTATTACTATAATATAATATTACTATAGTATATATTTATGTAATATATATTAAATAAAAGATATTTCAGTAATTAATAAATTTATGAAGCTTATATTTAATTTATTATTGAATAAGTATTCATATTAGATTTTATTCTTAAAATTTTATTTAAACCTTTATTAGTTAAATGTTCTTTTCTTTGTATAATTCTATAAGTTTTACGTCATTTAAAATATTGAATATAATTTAAAGAATTTAAATGATAATAATCAAAATAGTTTATAATTTTTTTAGCTGAATTTAAACTTGTAATATAAAAATAATAAATATTATAAATTTCATTATAAATAATATAACCATAAAATAATTTATTAATTTTATTTAAAATAAAATAATTATCATCAAAGGTTAATTGAAACTTTAATATAATTTTAGAATTAAATAAATCATAATTTTTAATATCAATATAAAATTTACCAATAGAATCTGTAAAACCTGTTAATCAATAATTTTTTAAAATATTATTAATATCATTATTTAAAGGTAAAATTAATTTTAAATTTAATTTATTTATTATATAAGAATTAAATTTTTCTTTTTTATTTGTAATTAATTTACCATTTATTAATTCCATAATTTTTAAAATACCTATATCTTTAGTTATATATTTTAATATATTCTTATTTTTTATTATTTTTATTGAACCATAACCAATTTTTTTTTTTATAAAATAAGCTAAAGATGCATTTTTTTTATTAAATTTAATTTCTATTTGATTATTTATTAAATCACCATTACCATCAATTAAACCAGCTAAATAAAAACTAAATTCTATATCTTTTAATGGTTTTTTATGTTTTAACATATGATCTGTTATTAATGAAATATTTCGTTTCTTATTCAAATAATTTTTTATTTTAAATTTAACTTCAGGATGCATAATAATATTTATAGATATTATTTCTGGACCATATCTTTATCTACTATTATGATTTACTATAGCTTAATCATTTAGTATAAAAATATTGTCAACTTTTATTTAAATTAGTATCTGGTAAAGCTTTATATGCTTTAAGATCTTTTAATTCATAAAATCTATAAATTAAATAAAGTCTATTTTTTTTTGCAGATTTAGATGGATATTTTTTAAAATATTCTAGAATATTAAAAATATCTTCTCTTTTAGTTATATATCATTTAAAGGATTGAGAATAATTTATATCAATATAAACATAACCTCCATAAATATTTACTAAAGGTTCTAATAATTCTGCTGTTTTTTGACTTACACTTATTGATAATTGTGTATTTGTTTTATTAATAGTAATTGTACCATTACTATCAAAAAATCCTGATAACCATCCATTTTCATAATTTAATTTAGAAGGATAAATTAATTTAATATTATATTTTATACATATTTTATTTAATTGAATTAATCGGTATGAATTACGTATCTGTCCATTTATATCATTAATTAATTTTAATAATCCTTCTTTATGATGTAATCTATATCTAACTGCTTTAGCTCCTGATCTTAATTTTATAGATCCACCATAAATATTTTTAATTATTTGTAAAGCATATTCATCTCTAATATCCATAATTATTTCTAAACTAGCATAACCTTTTTTAGATAGTTGAAAACATCCATCACCATCAATTAAACCAGCTAATCATTCATTTTTAAAAGTATTATTTATTTTTGTAGATAACAAACGTATGGCCTCTGAAGTTTCTACTAACGTGCTAAGCGCTTTGGTTACTTGCGGATTATTATATTTAAACAAGATTTTTACATAAGAGGTGTTTTTAAATAAACAACTTATTCCTAACGTACTTGTTAAATTTATAATAAATTCCCCGCTTATAGTTTGTTTTATTTGATAATTATAAATATAATTATTGAAAGGCCATCCTTGACCAAAGAACCCAATCTGAAAAAATTTAAAGATTATAATCTTTAAACCGGTATCATAAACATGGTACCGTCTAAAATACCAATCAGAACTAATTCTGATTAATTTCTAAATTTTAGTTTATGTACCCACTTTATAAAATTTAAATTTTTATTTTATAAATTAGGCCTTGTTAATAATATTAAAATATTATTTTCAGATCCCACTATACATTAAGCAATTTTATAAAAATTAAGACTGATAACCTAAAGGAAATCTCTTTCGCTTAAATAATACCCAAGGTTATAATATAACTTTGGGGCATTATATTATAAAATTACCCACTTTTGAACTAGTCTGTAGCAAAGTACTATATATATATTGTACATTTGACGGTCTTAAAATAAGAAATAATTTAATTGACCGTAAACAAAAGTGTAGCCATAAATGACTAAGTTATAATAAAAGAAGATTAACAATAAAAATGTTAATCATCATTTTTTCAATTATAGATTTTTTTATATAAATATATTTTAAAGCATCTATCTATAATTTTATTATCTTTTTCAGACATTATAACTTTTTTTTCCTTTTATTCGTAATAATTTATTAATTTACTTTTTTTTATTAATTCGGCACGTAATGCCGAATTTAAATGATCTTTATTTAAAATATTAAAAAATATTTCCTTGAATAATCTGTAGCTGTTCAGTTTTTTTGATTTTAATGAATCAAAATAATTAGTATCAATGATATATTGACAATTTTTTAATCCATCTACTTGATATGAAAAATTATCTTTTTTATAATGATTAACTAGTTTACCTGTTTTAAATAATAAAATTATATTACTTAATACCGTTAAATTTTCTTCATGTTTTTGAGTTAAATCAAATAATACTCTAAATCCATTAGTTTCTTTACTAAAAGAAATATGAAAACATCCTTCAGCATCAGTAAAACCAGCTAACCATAAGTCATTTAAAGTAGGAAGAATTTTATTATTAATAAGTTTTATATAAGGTATTAATTTAATGTTTCTTTTATATTCTTTATTATGTTTTTTATTTAAACTTTCTAAAAATAAATTTAATCTTCTTTTTCTAGTTGGTAATACCATATTACCATTAAATATTAATATTATTAATTCTAAATTTATTTTATCTTCTACTATAAATCTATAAGTTCTTTTACCTTGTTTTATTACTCTACCAAAACCTAATTTAGTTTGTATATAAACTAATAACTGTAAATTGTAGGTATGTTGAACTAATATAAAATGATGATCATTTTTTTTAGTAATTGTAAAACATCCATCACCTTCACTAAAACCTATTAACCATATTAAAAATTCTTCGGTTATTTTTTTATTTTTCGGATAATATTCTTTATATTTCTCATGAAAATCATTAAAATTATAATTTTTATTTAATTTATTACTTATTACTGCTAATTCTGAAAAAAGATGCTGATATAATATAGGATCACCACCTCCAGCTGGATCAAAGAATGAACTATTAAAGTTTCGGTCAGTAAGTAACATCGTAATTCCACCTGCTAATACCGGTAATGCAAAAACTAATAAAAATGATACAATAAATATTGACCAAACAAATACATAAAATACAAACATTAAATGTTCATATTTCTGGACTATGTTATCAAATTATAAAGCTAATTTGTTTTTCGTGTAGTCTCTAAGGTTCCGTATATTATAATATAAATATACGGTTACCTGTAAGTTATATCAAATTAATGATTGTTAGGGGAATAATAAAAATATAAACCTTCAACATTAATTCATAAATACTTTCTTACATATAGAAAAATTTTTTAAAAAGAGTTAAATACTATACTCTTCTTTCCGCTATTTAAATTATTTTAAATAAACTCTAATTCTTTGTAAATAACAATTTCGGATAACTAGTAACCGTTTATCATTTAGGCGATCGTGGATCGCAGTTCTAGAGATATTTAAAATTTTAGAAGATTCTTTAACTGAAGAAAAATATTTAATATCTCCATTAGAATATGTAATTTTTATTACATAAATTTGTCTTATACATTTATTAGTAGAAATAACCCATACTCTACCCTCATTATCTATTTTAACTAATGAAGGTAGATTAGAAAGATTATTAATTTCTTGAAGCACAGTTTCTGTATTTCGAGAAATATCTCTTAAATTATTCATATTTTTAGATAAAGTTAAAATTAAAGATTTACCTTTAGGATATAAATGTTTACCATTTATTATTAAATTACTTATTATTTTAAAATCTTTAAAATCTAAATATTTTTTAGTTTTAAATTTTAAAGAATCTAGGAATGGTATAAATATATTATTTATATAATCAATTTGTAATATTTTTAAATTATATTTAGCTTTTATATTACCATTTGATGGTTCATAATTTATATTAATAAGTTTAGTATTTACTCCTTTTATATAACTATATTTATCTAATTGATTTAATAAATAAACTTTTATTGCTTCTAAAACTGGCTTTTGAACCGCAGTTAAAGTAATAGAAAAACAAGGAACCATAGATTTTCTCCTTAAATAAAAACTACCATCACCTTCAATTAAACCTAATAATCAATAAGATGTTATTATGATATGATTAGAGGGTAATTCAAAGTTTGTTCTATTTTTATTCATATTATTTTTTAAATTTACTATTTTATTAATAATTTCTTCTTTATTTGTACTCTGTTTTAAATTTAATTTTAAATTTAACGCTTGTTTAAAATTTAAATAATCTAAGTGTTTAGTAGTATTTAAAGAAAAATTATCAAATATAGGAAATAGAATAACCTTTAGGTTATCGGTATCAGTAATACTAAAAGTAGCAGTATCATCTTTAATTGTAACTTGTCCACAATTTAATTTATTTTTAATATAATTTAAGACCAATAAATCTTTTTTATGAAGACCTATTCGGAACTGTAGGTTACAGTTCAGATTTTTATTTCTTTTATCTATTCCTATAGAAAAATTTCCTTCAGCATCAGTAAATCCTACGAATCATTCATAAAATTTATCTCCCTCTAATAATTTTAAATAATTTTTTTTTGTTAACGGTAATTTATGCCATCCTAAACCTGGACTTTTCATATTTATTATAGTAGTTATAAAATTAATAGCACCTAGTGTTGAAGACACACCAGTTAAATGTAAACTAAATATAGCTAAATCAACTGATCCACCTGAATGTGATTGTATACTAGATAATGGAGGATAACATAAAAATTATATTTTCTGACACTCTCATGTCGGTTTGGACTATCCCTTCATTTTACTTACTAATAACAAGAGTCTTTATTTTATTTTAAAATTCTTATCTAATCGAGTAGATCTAATATTTCGCATAAGGTTTCGAATTTGAATCAATGATTCAAAATCTTTTTTTTTATTAAAAGATCGTGCCCAAATACGATATTCTAATGCTTTCATACCTTTCATAGTCTTAAAATAATAATCCACAATATTTTTTATTGCCGTCGTATTTGTGGATACGACGGTTAAATAAGTTTTTTTCTGTGTTACTTTTAATTCTAGAATAAATGCTATAGCTTCTAGAACAATTCGATCTAGTTTTTGTGTAATTTCAAATGCATGAACTAATCGTGCAGGTCCTTTTTTAACAATATAAAAACTACCTTCTGCTTCTGTAAATCCAATTAGCCATGATTTACTCATTACTTTCATAGCATCATTAATATTAGAAACAGTATAGTTAATAACTAACCAAGCAGGACTAATATAGTTCTCTGGTAATGACTGAGATTTTAGATTAGAGATAAGATAATCTTTTTCCTCCTTGGATAGGTTAGAATCGTTCATAATTATAATTGCTTGTTTAAATAAATTATAACTAAAATATTTACTAGTAAGTAATGGATACTTCTCAAAAATAGGTAGAATATATTTTATAATATGCTGAATATTACGAACTCGATACTCAGCTGTATTATCTTTAGAATTAGGTACTGATACTGAACCTACACCTAATATAGATTTTATATAATAAAGAGCACGTAAATTATAATTACTTTGTCCTATCTTAAATGTAAAAGTTCATACACCTTTTTTAGATTTAGCAAAATAAAAACAACCGTCTCCATCTGTAAAACCTACAAGCCATTCATAAAATTTTATACTATTTTTAAGAGTATCACTATAAAATGCACTATATTTAGTCTCTGATGGGTTTTTTAAGATTATTTTTTTCTTACGAATTTCACTAAGTGAAATACAAAAGAAATTTTTAATATCTAGTAGAATACTTTTAATAGTGTTTGTAATAATTATAAAAATTATTTTTAAAACCCAAGCGGATTGTCCCCAAGTTAATGACATTCTTACTATGTTTAATATTCTAAAACATGTATTCATTTCCGAGTAGAGGTGTTTCCCGCATCGAATAGTGTTTAATTGATTACGTTGTCTCATAAATAGACTAATAATCAAGGACTGCTTATCCTTAACTGTCCATCCAGTCTTTTTTTATCATTATATAGTAATAATTTTGTTTATACTTTTCAGTAAAATAGGACTATTTCTTTATCTTTAAATAATAAAATTTATAAAAATAATTTATATAAAGATATATTATGTATAGTCTCTGAAGATTTTTACTTATTAAATTTTTTATATATAATTATTAGTTTTACTTCATAATATTAAATAATATAATAAGTTTTATTCGTTGCTGATTTTCCATTGTTACATTCTCATTAAAAGATGTGAACAGCTATAACAGTTCCATCTTTAAAATTTTTACTGAAAATATATTATAATATATTTTCAAGTACTTAAAGCTTTAGAAATTCTTAGCATATAATAATATTCATAAAAATATCTTTATATTTTTTTTTCGAGCACTGGAAATTTTATTACTATAAAAAGTTTATTCAAAATAAATTTTAACCTACTTAATTTATACAATGTAAAATAATAATATTATAAAATACACTAAAAAAATAAAATTATGTAGATATATGTTAGAATTATAACCGTGATATAAATAACAATTATAAATAGTAAATTATAGATAAATATAAAATTATTTATATAAGAAAAGTAAGTAGTATAAATAATTATTTTTTTGTAATAATAATTTCAGAAGGTAGAATATAGAAAATATGAAATAAATTTTCCTGACAAAGTGGGTGATATAAATAATTAAATATAAATAATTATTTTTATAAAAATAATTATTTATATTTAACCAAGAGGTCAATAATAAATTACAAAATAAATAAAGATTAAAGCACTAATAAATAAAATATAAGTCATAATTATTAAAATATTTAAAATAGGACCTCTAATATAATTAAGAAAATCAAAATAAGCTAATAAATATTTATTATTAAATATTGATTTTTTTATAAATAAATCAGGATATTTTAAATTAATTATTATAACTGTAAAGCTGTATATACCTATTAATATTAAAATAAATGCACAAACTAAAGTGGATAAATAAGGATCATTAATAGAATATAAAAATTCAAAAGGAGAATTAGCTACTATATCTTTTGAATCTATTAGTTTTTTAATCTCTTCATTTTTAAGAATATCATTAATTACGTTACATTTTTCATTAGAAAATTCTTTTTTACATTCTTCAAATAATTTACTTAATATATCTTTTTTTGATTCATTTAAACTAATTTCTATTTCTTTCATTTCTTTTAATTTTTTGTTTACTATATTAATTTGATTGTTACTATATTTCATTTCTAAAAAAAATTGACTAAAAATACCTAATAAAGTAAATATATATGTAAAAGTTAAAGTAAAAGCTAATTTTGTATTATCTAATATTCTATTTGAATTTAAAGTAGTTTGTTCTTTATTTATAATATTTTTATTAATATTATAATAAGATTCAAAAAATTTTATAATTTGTTCAGAATATAATTGTACTAATTTACTACTTAAATTTTTAGAAATAGTATAACTAATAAACAATATAATTACTGTAAATAAAGATTTAAAAATTTCCTTAACGATATAATATGGATTCTCTTGATGATAAAAATATATTTTACATTTATCTAAAAAATTAGAATAATTTTTATCAGAAACATTATTATCTAAAACTTTATCACTTTGACATTCTAAGATAAAACTATTAAAAATATTTTCATAATCTATGTGGAATAAATAAATAAATATTAAAATAAAAAGTATTAAAAATAGTATAAATATAGATAGGTTAAAAAATATTTTAAGATATTTTTTAAATTTATTATTATTAAAATTAAATGGTATAAACATTATTGAGAATATAAAATTTGTATCCATACCCGCACCATTTTCAACAAATGCTGAAGATAATAATAAGATTAATGAAGGTGGTAATAACCAGAATGATATATTATTAAGTCGAGGAAATCGTTTTACCAAAAATATTTTTTATATTTGGACGGACTATGTTTTTACCCAATAATTTATAAAAAAAATAATTGGGACTTAGCGTATAGTCTCTGAGAATCCTAATTTTTTTTTTGATATCAAAGATATTAAGAATTTAGTTTTCTGCATATTCTCCCCATGTATAAAAAAATTATTACTAAAAATAATTCTAATTTATTTTTTTTTAGTATTCTTTATCTGTTCTTTTCGTTTAAAACAAATAATTTGAGGAATTCCATGCATATAGCTAAGTTATACTCCACATCATTAATGATGTAGACGGCATTAAAAAAATTTTTGTAAATGGTCTCAATTAAAATAAGTTCTTTTATCATTCATATTATTTTTAGCCGAACACACAGTGTTCCTTCCTTCATCAGTAAAATGAGTTTTATTAATAATTTGATTATAAGCTTTTTTCAATTTAAATAATCTAAATATTTACTACTTAATAATGTATGATCTTCTAAATAATTGATTAAAATATTTAAAGAATTTTGATTTTCAACTCGTATAATATAGTACGAATTTTTATAATTTAAACGTTTTCTAATAGCTAATTTTATTTGTAATACAGAACATATTTCATTTAAAATATATTCATAACTTTCTTTAGTTTTAGGATAAATCATTCGTTGTTCTAAATTAAATTTGCATATTATTTGTTTTAAAGAATATCTGATATAAAAATTTCCATCTGCATCTATAAATCCAGCTAACCAATTATTATCTAATATAGAAGTTTTATCTAAAGATAATTTTAGAATATTATAAGAATATTTTTTATTAATCCAATCTATTAATTTATATAACTGGTCTATCTTAGGTGTTCTCATTTTTCCATTGATTAAATCAATAATCTGGATTAAACTTTTTATATTTGAAAATCTTAATTCTATACTATTAGTTTTTCTTTTCGCTATAAACCCTTTACCTATAAATTTTAAAAGTTTTTCAGCTAAAGGTTTATCTTTTATATTAAAAGTTATACCTAAAATTACTCTATTCTGATTAGTAATACTAATATAACCATCACCTTCAATTAAACCAGCTAAATAAGAACCCATTTTTAATTTAATTTCAAAATTATTATTTTTTACACTATAATATTTAAATAAAAACTCTTTTTGAGACCTTTTTAAAATTCTATTTATATTTGCCATGTCCACGGCTCCTATCATTACTGGTACTAAATAATTACCAAAACCACCTATTAATCCAGGCATGATCATAAAGAAAATCATAATAAAGGCATGAGCAGTGACTATAACATTAAAAAGTTGATGATCTCCTTCTAATAATTGAACACTTGTACCCATTAATTCTAATCTTATTAAATAAGATAAAATTGTTCCTAATAATCCACCAAAAATAGAAAAGATTAAATATAATGTCCCAATATCTTTAGCATTAGTAGAATAAAGTCACCTATTTATCATAATATAAAACGAATAATAATTATTAAATTTAATTTAATTTTTTATTTTTTTTTCATATACACTTAATTTATTTATTTTAATAAAAATTTTTCAAAATATTATAATATATTAAATATATTATAATATATTCAGGATAATTTTATATATTCATGATATTCTAATATTTTATATTTATAACATATAATTAATATTTTATAAATATTTTATATTTTTCTTTTTACCTTTATAAAAGATTTAATTAGAATTTATATCTCAAATAATAATTTTTAATTATATAAAATAATACTATTTTATAAATTAATAAAATAATACTATTATATTAATAAATAAAAAATTTTTTAAATAATTATTATTTTATATAAAATATATAACAATAATTAATAATATAGAATAAATTATTAATCTATATTTATCTATTTTATATATTATTATTTATATTTCTATATATCTCATTATATTCATATTTTATAATTTTTTATTTTTAAATAGTTTAAAATGACAGGTCCCTATAAATATATAATAAAAGTAATATATTTATATTTAAACTGATAATCTTTCAATAGAGTTTAAATTTTTTTTTGTTATTATATATTTATTTTTTTTGAGATCTGTCTAGTTAATTAATACTATTATTTGATTATCTATTAATCTCAATTAATAATTAATTAATTGATTAACTATACTGATTAAATCTCAGGTCGATTTATATTATATATATTATTATATAAATAAGATTATATAATTTTATCTTTATAAAATAAATAAAGATATTTACATCAATTTCATTATCATTTGATTGATTTGTATTATTATTTATATTTTTAATATTTTCATTTTTTTATTTATCATTTTAAATTTTAATTCTTTATTTTCAGATTCTAGTTTTATTTTTTGTTGATCATTAGAAATATTTCTTTCATTATTAAAAATAATAGCACCAGTGGCACTTAAACCAACTATAATTGTTGTTATTTATGTTAATAATTTTCTTTTTAAGGGTCCTATATTTTCCATTATATAAATTTTATTATTTTAAAATTTTTTATTAGGTACTATAAATTTACCAGTAAATAAATATTTAAAATTATAAAAAAATCTAATAAAAAATATAATTGACAAATATACATTGAATTAATGTACCTATAGGTATAGATATATTTATAAAAATATATTAAAATTTATAATTATAAGAAGAAATAATATTCCTCCTAATACTCAACATAATCTTGTAAAGATATTATTATGTATATTATTTAATATATTTTTATCTATACTTTATATTATTCATGATTTATTATTTATTTTATATTTTATTATATAGTTAAATTATATTTATTATACTTTATTATATTCTAATATTATATTTATTATATTATTTTGTATACCTTATTTTTATATTATTATACAAATATACAATATATAAATATATATTTATTCTTTATTATATACTATAGTACATTAGTTTATAATTATTATATATTTTATTTTATAGTATATATTATAAAGTATTATATTTCTATTATATAATATTTTTATTATATATAAATATATCTAATAATCATATAATTATTTCTATTATATAAATATATCTAATTAATTATATAATTATTAATATATCTATTCTTATTATACCTAATAGTTAACTTATTTTTTATATTTTTATAAATTATATAATTATATAAATATATAATATTATATTACTTTAGTTTATATATAAATTTATTATTTTTAATATATTTAGTATAATTTTATTATTTTTTATTATTATAAAATCTATATAAGTATAGTTAAATTATTTTTATTTAATTTATATAAATAAAATAAAATTATTATTATTTAATCTATATAAGTATAATATAATTATTATACTTAATAAAATATATAATTTTTATTATATCTCTAATTATCCTATTATTATACTTATTATTTAATTACTTATATTATTATGCTTAATACCTAATTATTTATATTATTATACTTAATATCTAATTACTTATATTTATATATTATATAGTTATTTTATTATTTATATATCTAATAATACTATTATTATTTCAAATACTTAATTACTTTATTTTATATATTATATAATTATATAAATATATATTATTATATTACTTTAATTTATATCTATTAATATATTATTTTTATTATTTTATATATAATAGTATAGTTTAATTATTATTAATTCTATATAAGTATTATTATTTACTTTATATTAATATAATATTATTATTAATTCTATATAAATTATATATAATTATTGACATAATCAAATATTTTATATATATTTTATATAATTATTATATATAATAAAATATTTTATATAAATTATTATTTATTTTATTCATATTATTATTATAATATTATACTTATATATTTTATTTTTTATCCGTATTTATCTATTCATGTTATATAGATCTATATGATTTATATTAAAATTATATTTATTATATTATTTTGTATATTATATTATTATTATATATGATAGTACATTTGTTTATTATTATATATTAAATATATATAATTTTATAGTATTTATATCTTATATATTTATTATTTTTATATATCTATATAATTATATATTTCTATTATCTTTTATATATAATACTTATATTGTCTATATATAATAATACTTATATAATACTATCTATAATTATATAATCTTATATTTATATTATATATTTTATTTTTAATATCTTTTATACTTTTATTATATTATATTTCTTAATTATAAATTCTATAGACTTATTATTCTGCTTTTATATTATTTTAAATATTATTTATATTTTTTAATTATAAATTCTATAGACTTATTATTCTGCTTTTATATTATTTTAAATATTATTTATATATTCTATTATATATTATATTATTATAATTTACTTTATAAATAATATATTATTTATTATATTATTTATATATTATATTTCTAATGTATAATATATTACTTATTATATCTTTTATATTACTATATTATATGATATTTTACTAATTATATCCTATATAATAATTTATAATATAATTTATCTATATTATTTATTATATTTTATATAAATTAAATTATTTATCTATATTATTTATTATATTTTATACAAATTAAATTATATTATATAATTTTTACTATTATTTTTATATACCATATATAGTTATATTCTTATAAATTATTTATAAAATTAATTATAAATAAATTTAAATATATATTAAATAAAGGAATTAATTAAAAATAAAGATTTATAAAATAATTTTTATTAAAAAAATATTGAGAAATTTTCAAATAAATATATTAACATATAATTTATAAAAAGAAAAAAATTACTTTTTATAAATTATTTAAAATAATTAATCTTTATTTACTTTTTTTTTACTATTAGTACATATATTTTATAAAATATATTATAAATAGAATTATAATCAAGGTGTAATTAATGATAATCTACTAACATCTTTTAAAATATAATTAGGTAAAATATAAGTAGATAAAAAATAAGATAAAAATAAAATAATTAAATAACCATAAGATATTTGATTAATAAAACTAAAAGGTATTAATTGAGGCATTTAAAATAAATAAATAATATTATATATCTAAAAATAAATTTAATATTTGTAACTTTATATAATTTAATAATTATATATAAGGAAAGTTAAAATTAAATTTAATTAAATTTATTTTATATTAATGTAAAATAATTGAATCTTTAATATAAATAGAAGTTAATACACATCAAACATAAGCTTGTAAAATAGCTACAGCTACTTCTAATCCCATTAATAAAACTAAAAATACAATAGGTATAATAGATAAAATAGCAAATATAATATTAATAGATATAATTTGTAAAGTTAAACTACTTATTACATTTAATAATATATGACCTGATGTTCGTAACATAAATTTATTCTATAATTATATAATTCATTAATTTAAATACATTTAAATAAATATAAATATTTAAAAGACTTAATCCTATTTTATTTTAAATATAAAATATATTTGTTTATAATATTATAAGCCTCTTTTAATTTCATTTATAAAAAGATATAATATAATTTTTTTTAGTTTATATATTAATAATCTCTATCTTTTACTTATTTTTTTATTTTATATTAAAGGATTAAAATTAAAATTTTAACAATTTTTACTAATTTATTTAAAATATATTTATCTAAAATTAGTATATTAAAATTTAAATATAATATAAAATTTATTTTTTATTAATAAATAAAGCACCAACTATAGAATTATATGATATGTAATTAAAATATAAATTTATACATAAATAACTTACATAAAAATACTATTAAATTTAGTTACTAATAATTTAACTAAAATTTATGAGGATTTCATTTTTTAATTTATAGTTATACATATTTTTCTATAATAACTTATGAATATATTCATCTCTTTCCTATATTAGGATTACTTCAAATTTTTAATATATTATACTCTAGAGGATATAGATTAAAAAGTATTTTTTTTTATAAATATAAGGTTATAAATCTTATATAATTTTAATATAATTAAATTATAGCTTTCATTATTATATTTTTATAATAAAAGGTAAATAAGCATACTTTTATAAAGTATAACATAAAAATATAATAATAATTTATATATAAAGTAAACTAAACTAAATATATATAAACTAGAAAATTAGTAAATAAACATATAATTTCAACTATATCCTTTATAGGATAAAAAATAGTAATAAATAAAATAAGTATTTAAAAATACTATAAAATAAAGAGAATATTTATAATAATTAATTATTATTTTATCAGTTATGATAAAATTTAATGATGTTGATCTGAATCAACAGTTTGGATAATAAAAAAAATAAATACTATGTAAATTAATTTTATTTTAATAAATTTTGTTAAAATTTATTTTGTATTAATGTACGAATTTTTAAATTTATTTTCTAATAATAAATTCTTAATAATTTTATCTTTTTTAAAGTATAAAAGAAGGTACTAATTAAATATATTTTTATATAATATATGTATAAATAAACTTTACCATACGATCAATAATAATACAGGATAACTATTTTTAATTAACTTTTTTCATAAATTATTATAAGAATAGGTTATTATGTTATCTTTAATCTCGATTTATTTTATTTATTTCGAGAACCGATTTCCCGGCGACTAGAGTACACTTAACAATAAAAATATTGAAGAACCATCTACTCGTTGCTCTTTTACAAAAGATTTATATAAATGCCTATAATGATTTGAAATAAAATTTTCTATCATTATAGTAACTTAATATAAAATTTAGGGTTTTATTTTTTTTTTGATTAATATAAATATTCATCGGGTTTATAGGTATTACGATAAAAATACATTAGAATACTATTAGAAGGAACACCTAAAGCTCTACCAGTTTCATTCATTGAAGGATAAACAGTTTTAGATCTTGTATTAAAATCTAAAATTTCTATTTTGATACTAAGACTACCTGTTCTTTCTGCTCTTTGACGATCTAACCCATTTTTGGCATATTTATTATCTTTCTTAGCGAGACTCATTTTATTTTTACATTCTGAAGAATGTAAAAATTCCAAAAGGGAACTAGCTTTTTTAAATATATTATATTTAGGTTTTAATAAATCAATATAATATTGCTCTTTTTAATATAATTACCAGGTTAGCAATATTTAAGTATTTTTATAGAAAAATTTACATAACCATCTGTGAATAGTTCACTATTCACGGTTCTATTATTTTTTATCAAATATTTTACATTATAATAGTAAAAAGTCTATTTCCTAAATTTATTGAACTTCCTACATAACTTTTATTTGTATTTTTATTTATTCATTGATATATACCAGATTTACCTTTATTTTCTTTTAAAATATCTTTTTTATTAAAATCAGAGTTTTTATAAATTACAATAGGTGTTATTGTAATTTAAAACAATAAATCGTTTTATTTCGTAGAACAGAAAACTTATTTATAAATATTAAAAATATAAAACGTAAAAATATATAAAAAGTTATATAATTATATAATTTTGATTTAGATCCGCGATAACCTATTCCTATTACTAGAATCTTTAATGATATTACTATACCCTCAATCATTAATGAAGCCACCCATGATCTTTAGATCAAGGACTTAGTTATTAAAGCTTTAAGGTTTTCCCGGAGTTTGATTCTTTAACACATTAAATAAAAACCTATTTTTACTTTTATATGTTTGCTCCTAATCTAATACCTAAACTAAAAGCTCTAGCTATATAAGATAATAATTCAATAGCGATTAATAAAGGTACTAATCCTAAAGGTGTACCTGAAGGTAATAATACTGAAAAATAAGATAATTTATATTTTTCAAATCCTATTATTGTTAAACCTATTATTAACATTATACTTAAACTTAAAGTTAAAGCAAAATGTGCAGTAGGAGAAAATCCATAAGGAACTAAACCTACAAAATTTGTAATTAATATAAAATAAAATAAAGTTAATATAAATGGTAAATATATTTCATTTTCTTTACCTATTTGAGCTCTAACTAATCCTAATATAGATTTATATATAGATTCTGTTAAAATAGTAATTCTATTACCTATTATATTATTTTCTTTTATTGATATTATTAATATATTATATACTAATAATGCAGATATTATCATATAAAATCCTGAATTTGTAATATATAAATTATAAAAAGGTGTTTTTAAATATAAATAAATATTTATTATAAATTGTTCTAAAGGATTATAAAAAATCATTTATTATATATCCTATATATTCTTATATATAATAAAATTATATATCAAAATATATCTATATATTAGATATAATAAATATATTTATACTATTTAAATTTTTATTTTTTAATTATAATAAATTTATATACATAAATAAACTTTTATTAATAAAAAATATCTATATTAGATAAATAATGAATATATATTTTATAATGATAAATTATATAAATAATTTAAATAAATATTATATTTAAGAATGATATTTTTATTTTATAAATATTTTTTAATAATTTTATTATTCTTTTAACTATAAATATAAATTATTTTTAGTAATAATTTACATAAAATATAAAATTTAATATTAAAACTAAATAAATAAACTATTAAATTTTTAATATATAGTATTCAGATAATTTTCATATTTAGTTAATTAAATATTTCTTATATTATATAAATCAAGATTAATTCATTAAATGAATGATATAATTTATTTATTAAACTTTAGTTATAAACTATAACTTATATAAATTTTATAATTAATAATATTATTTAATATATTTTTCTGATCTTAATTATAAATTAATAATATATTAATAAAAATAATTATAAACTAAAATATAATATAACTTTAGATTTATAATTTTAGGTATAATTTTATTAAAATAGAGATAAAATATAAGAAAATTTATAATTATAATTAGATATTAAATTTATTAAATTTTATTTAATAAATTTAAAATAAATAAAAAATAAATATAAGGAATGTTATTTTTTTAAATTAATTATATTTTTAAATTTTAATAATAAAATAATAAATTATTATTTAATATAATATATAGTAATTAAATATAATATAAAAAATTATTCCTAAATAAAATAAAATTTTAATAAATATAAATAATAATTATATAATAATCTATTTTCTTAAAATTATTTTATTTTTAATTAAAATAATTTTAATTTAATAAGAAAACAAGAAAGTTTATTCTATAAATAGTAAAAATTAATAAATAATAAAAATATTAATAATTTAATACAATATAAAAATTTTTATTTTAAATTTATTTATTCATTATATATAAAAGAATTATAAATATTTAATCTTTTTGATTATTATTCATTCTATAAAATGTTTTACTTATTTTATTTAAACTATCTTTAATTAAATGATATTAGTTAAGGGAAGATAAGCCTGCCTACCAACTAATATAATATTCATACCTTGATAAAAATCTTTAAAATTTAATTTACCTAACTTTATTTTTATTTACTTACATATTTATATTGTATATCTGTATTAATTATAATTTATTTTTATATTAAAATTAATCAATTTAATTTTTTTTATACTTTATTTTTTTTTTATCTATAATATTATATGACAATTATATTATTTATAAAATTTTATTATCTTTTTTGTAATTTATTCTTTATTACTTTTTTAATTATAATTTTATATTTATCTTTTAACCTATTATTATATATAATAAAAGTATTTTATTTTTAGTTGAAAATGTTTTTATAACATTTTTCTTACAAATCTTAAATAATAATTACGAATAAAACTCTATATAGTTCTTTAAATTCTATTACATAGTTTATTTATAAAAAAAATAATTAATTAAATATATTTTTTTACTGATTATTATTATCACATTAAGATAATTTTTTATTAATTTTAAATTTTATATCATAATAAAAAGTTAATAAACTAATAACATAAAATTTTAGATTAGTAATAAATAACAATTAAAATCAAAACTAAGAAATAATGAAAATAAAAATTTAAAATAAATAAAATAAAGCTAGTAAAAATATAATTGAAAAAAATTAAGTATATTAATATTGAAACTCAATAATAAAATGTATAAAACATATTAATTTTCTCATTAAAATTAATATATTTTATTATAAAATTATAATTATAAAATTAATTTTTTAAATATGGATTTAAATATTTTATAGATGTATGATTAATAATTAAAGCAAATATAAACAATAATGCTATTATAACTAAAATAATTATGTATAATAATAATATTTTTCATTTGATAAATTACTAATATAACTATTTTTTAGTTGAATAATATAATTATAAAAATCACCTAAAAAATTAGACTCTTTAAAATCACTAAAGGTTCCTCTTATTTTAGAAGGACTAGGAAGATTATCTTTATTTAATGATTTAGGAGCCTTTTTTAAATTATTAACAAGTGCATTTGTATAAATTTATATACCTGTACTAATAGCAGCAGTTACTGTTGTACCTAATACTAAAATACTTATTTTTCCTATTTTAGTTGAATTTTTTATAGTTGCTGCTAGAGTTACACCTTTTCCTAATACTAATGATGAATTAGAAATATGTTCTTCAAATTTAGCAATAGTTGAAATAACTAGATCTTTATCCATACTTCATAAAGATTCATTATTATTTGAACTTAAAATTTTAGGTATTTCAAGATTTTTATTATTACCAACAGGTAAATTACTAGTTACTATACATTCAGTATTGTTTAAATTTAAATCTTTATAAATTTCAAATTTTTTACTATCAGATTTTTTATTATTATCTAAAGGTATAGTACTACCTATTAGATATATCAGAAACTTCTAATATATAATTTGTAGGATTAATTAAAATTAATAAAGAAAAAATAAAGATAAATAAAATTATTAATTTTTTCGATAATTATTCATTCCCGAATTACAAATCTTATAGTTCAGTAAAACTATCTATTTTGAAACATCTGATATTTTGAATATAAATTTTATACCTAAACTAAAATCTTAAAAATATAAAGCAATTTTGTTTATAATAAAAACAGAATAATATTTCTTTAAAAAAATAAATAACTATTTGTTTAGATAGTATTCTATTTGAAAATAAATTAAATTTTATTATTTTTATATTCTACTTTATTATAATTTTATTTAATATCATAAATTCTTGTATTTCAGTATTTATTTATAAATTATTTAAATTATTTCTATATTCTTTTAAAAGTATATTAGACTTTTCTAATAATTGATGAGAATTTAATATTGCCAATAAATCTATATATACCTTATCATTAAAATTATTATAATATCCATCCATTTTATTTATAACTTTAACTAGGTTAGTTTTTAAAAAGTTATTTATTTCATTATTTAATTCTATTAAATTATTTATATTTGAATTAACTTTATAATAAACATTTTTAAATTCAATACAATGTATTGAATTAAAAATTGGTATAAGACCATTAGGATTATTATTATTAATATCATTAGAATTTAATAATTGATTATTTATATTATTATTTTCTATTGAGTTATTATTTTCTAAAGGAGGGATATTAATATTATTATTTTCTATTGAGTTATTATCTACTAAAGATATATTAATATAATTATCTATAATTGAATTATTACTTGTAGATTCTAATAAAATATTTTTAGAATCTAATATATTATTTGTATTATCCTTATTCTCTATAAATTTTCTTTTTAAAGGGTTAGTCTTTAAAATTAAATTTATTTTAAATATATCATATAAATTAAATTTATTAATATCGAATTTTAAATATAAATAAATTAAACCTAAAAACCCTAATAATAAAATTATAACTATAAAATTTAAAGGTATAGATTCCTGATAATATATAAAAAATAAGATCTATTTAACTTAGATCTTATTTTTTTTTAATGTTAAAAAAAGTATTGCACATAAATTTTTTGTATAAAATATAATTTCTATTATTATAGTATATCGATAGTATTAAGAATAAAACCTTTATTCTTTTTGAACCATTACCAATTTATTTATTTTTCCATTACCTTGTTTTAATGTAGTATTTAAATTAGATTTATAATCAATTAAAGAATAATTAGATATAAAAATTAAAAAAATTAATATAAAAAGCATATAATAAAAATTATATTTTTATTTATAAAATTTAAATTTTATAAATAATAATTTAATTTTTAGTTTTTTGTTTTTATATTTATTTTTTTATTTTGTATTTGTTAGTTT
>JANBUN010000019.1:0-19466 GCA_027579315.1 Coemansia helicoidea | reverse complement strand
CCCTGGCAGCCAGTTTCGCTAGCAGTGTGGGAGGGGGGGGTGCGGCTTCCACGACAAACACACATTCAGAATTGGGGTACTCCGTGAGATCCGCAGCCACTTGTGCTGGCCCATTGAACACAAAGAAAGTGTGCGCTAGCTCGCTGTTTTGTTTACCCGGAGTGGCAAAAGGCTCCCTTTTTGGCAGCATCGGCTTTCTGGACTTTGCACCGGATTTGCCCAAGCAAGGTCCCACCGTTTGGGTGTGAGAAATTGAAGCGAGACTTTGGCGCCCAGCGCAGTGGGTGCGAGCGGGAATGCCAGCTTTGTGCGAAATCGATGGCGGGGAGAGGCAGGTCTCGGTAGTGCGCTGTGGGTGGAGGATGGGTGTGTGGGTGGTTGGGGGCGGGTGCAGCGGCTTGGGCACCGCAACATCCAGCGCCACCAGCAGGTCGTCTTGATCGACTACCGCTCAACATGCCGAGTTGACCAGGATCAACCGACAGCTGCGTCTGTGCAAATGCCCGCCTGTCAGTCAGGCCACGGGTGTCGGCACCTACTGGGTAGCTTTCTACTGATTGTCGACACTTGGGACTAAGGGCCCCACCTCCTGCTCCACCCTCTAGCATGGATTTTATGACCCAGTACAGCTCTGTGCTCTCAAAAAACAAACTACAAGTAGGATCTTCGGGGCGAGCTGGAAGACTCGCGGAGTCTGCCTGGTTTTTGTTCAGACGAAGCGGGCACGGGCGATCAGAGATGCACAAGCACCCCGTTACCCACTCCGACAACTCCGACTATCTTGGCACGCCCTCTCTCATCTCCTTCACCATGGCTGTGCATCCCAGCCCAGCGCTAACCACAGCCACTCCACCAACTACCCCCAGGTGCCTGTCCTTTGAGCAGGCCTGGGGGGATCGCGACACCTGGGCTAGTTGCTCTCCTTCGAGGGACAACGGCTCTACCAGGCGATACCTGGGCCCCCAAGTCCAAAAGCGGTTCAATCTGGGACACTCCGAGTTTCCCGCTTTAGGCATGTCTCTGAGTAGAGCAGACGGACCACAAGCTGGCAGCGACACGAATCATATCGTGGTGATATAGTCAAAGACAGGTTTGTCCTTATCCACCATGGTGAAGCGGGTGTCGACACAGCCTGTCAATTTGTCGTCCAAGAGAAGCTCCTGACGGTTACGAACCAGGCATGTCACACTGCTACCTGTGGCCTCATTATACCCCTGCAGAAACATTGCAACTGTGATACCGTCAGGCACACAGATTGAGTAGCCATAAACTGGGTGATCCACAAAGCGACTGAACGGTATTGGCACTTGTCCGGGCATGTTTGCGTATACTGCTGGTATCGAAACAAACGTAGTGCGAGAGCGGGGGGAGGCTGCGGCGAGGGGTTCACCAAAGCGCCCACCTCACAAGTGGGAAGAGCCTATTATATAGCAGATGTGGACATCTGGCAGTCAGCTGCATTTGCACTGTGGGAGGGGAGGACTGTGGCCCCCCTCGTTGCAAATCAGACGCCATGCCTCGGGGCTCCTGTGGAAATCGGTAGCCTCATGGATCGACCCTTTGGAGGCAAAGCAAGTCGGCGGTTACCCAACGCTTTGCGCTCTGGACGCGGCAACAGGACGCCCATTTGCCAGTGCCGACCCTCTCAGCCCTGTCCTGCGGATTGCCCGCGCAAGTCCCGCGCAGGGCAGTGTGGCAGCTAGAGCGGGACTTCGGCGCTTAGCGGGAAGCCGAGCATGCCAGCCACTGCGTTGTCGATGGCGAGGTTGGCCATGGCGGTGCGAGTCTCGATGGTGGCACTGCCGATGTGAGGAAGGATAGTGCATCGTGGGTGGAGGACGAGCGGGTGGTTGGGTGGCAGGGGCTCGGGCACGGTGACATCCAGCGCGGCATGGGCAAGCTGGCCGGCATCCAGCGCCGCCAGCAAGTCGCCCTGGTCGACGATCGCGCCGCGCGCCGAGTTGACCAGGATGGCCGACGGCTTCATCTGTGCAAATGCCCGGCTGTCGAACAGCCCGCGGGTGTCGGCATTGAGCGGGCAGCACACGCACACTAGGTCAGCCTCGGCCAGCAGCTGGTCGAGCGCAACGTGCTGCGCGCCCACTGCCCGCGCGTGGGCGTCCTGCGCGCGCGGCGCCGAATACACCACCCGCGCGAAGCCAAATGGCAGCAGCCGCAGCGCGGTGGCCAGCCCGATGCGGCCGAGCCCGACGATGCCCAGGGTCTTGCCCGTGAACTGCGTCCCCAGGTTGTGCGACAGCGAGAACCCGCGGCCCTGCCCGCTGGCGACCACCGCCAGCGCCTCCTTGGCCCGCCGCGCGGCCAGCAGCGCCAGCAGCACCGTCGTGTCCGCCGTCGCATCCGTCAGCACGTCCGGCGTGTACCCGAGGCGGATCCCGTGCGCGCGCAGTGCCGCCGTGTCGACGTGGTCGTACCCGACGCTCACCGTCGACACCACCTTGAGCCGCCCGGCGCCCGCCTGCGCAACGTCTCTGCTGATCGCGTCGGACAGGATGCACAGCAGCCCGTCCGCGTCGGCCACTGCTGCCAGCAGCTCTGCGTGACTGAGCCCGCGGTGCTGCCGCACCTCCACGTTCGGCAGCTCGTCCAGGCGCTGCTGCGCGGCGGCGGGCAGCAGCGTCGTGACAACCAGCACTGGGGGCGGCATTGCTTGCGGTCTTCCGGGTCGCGGCAGTGCAGGAGTGCGTGCTGCGAAGAGCAGAGGAGATGAGGGTCGGGGGCTGCACCAGCCTCCGCAGCACCTGCAAGTGCTCGTTCCCAGCAGCACTGCGCATGCGCCATGCAGAGCCGGCCCCGGCGAGCCCTCCCGGAGGCGGTTCGCGAGCCGTATACCGCCTGGCCGGGAAGCGCCGGCCGGGCCCGCTGGCACCTGACACGCCCCCCTACCGCATCCGGATGCGAGACCGGCCCGGAGGCTCCCCCTTAAGGCGCAGCAGAGCAGCGCGCAAGCGGCTGCTCCGTGTAGTCGTCCCCCCCCCCCTTCGCGTTCTGCGCTAATTTATCCCAGAGCGGCCCGGGCAATGCGCAAACCGTCGGTCGAGAGCCTGGCGCCGGCGACGCCTGAGCACGTCGTCAGCTCGCAGTCATCGACGCTGGAGCCCACCGACACCGACGAGGTGGTGGTGCTCGAGTCGTCGCCGGCCCGGCCCGGCACGTCAAAGGCGGTGCGCGTCGGCCCGGGATCGGTGCAGCGCCTGAGCTCGTTTTTCTTTCGCGGCGCGCCGCCGCCGCCGCCGCCACTGCCGCTGCACATTGCGACGGCGGACCAATTGGCGAGCGAGGATGAAGCAGAGGCCGCGCCGGGCGGGGGCGAGGGCCAGCGGACGCCGGTCTCCGAGGCCGCCGGCGATCTGCAGCAGATGGGCATCTCGCCGCCACGCAAGCTGCACGGGTCAGACTTTGGCGACATTGTCCGCCAGTTCCGGTGGCGAGACGACGACGACGACGGATCGGCCGGCAGCGACAGCGCGGCGTCCCGCAAACGCGCCCGGGAGACGCTCAGCCCGGACCGCCGGAAGCGGCCTGCTGCGGATCCGCCGCGCGCGCGGCCCCGCGGCCGCCTGCTCCGCGGCGCGCGCCCCGAGCCACGTGCTGGGCCGCCGTCGAGGGCGTCCACGTCTGCGTCGCCCGAGCCCAGCGCGCCAGCAGCAGCGGCGGCGGCGGCGGAGGTGATAGAGGTGGAGGACTATGGGTCCGACTCAAAGGCCGGGGCGGCAGAGGAGCCCAGCAGCCGGGAGTTTGAGGACATTGACCCGCACATCATGCAGCTCTTCAACCACGGCAGCAGCGCGGAGCTGATGGAAAAGACAGGCGCGACGGCGGCCGAGGCCGAGGCGGTGGCGGGGCTGCGGCCGTTTGGGTCGGCGGACGAGATCGAGGCGACGATGCGCAAGACGCGCGGGGTGCGGCTGGCGCTGTACAACCAGTACCGCGACACGCTGCTGGGCCACATGGAGGTCGAGTCGGTGCTCGGGCAGTGCGCGGGGATGTGCGCGCAGCTGCAGGGCGCGCTGGACGCGGCCGGGATCCGGCAGACCGAGACGGGGATCACGGCGGCGGCGGACACGATGGTGCAGCCGCGGATGGTCAACGAGCGGTTCCAGCTCAAGCACTACCAGCTGGAGGGCGTCGAGTGGCTCACGTGCCTGCGCAATGCCGGCGGGTCGGGGATCCTGGCGGACGAGATGGGGCTGGGCAAGACGTTCCAGGTCATCGCGTTCCTGTGCCGCGGGCTCGAGGACGGGCGCGGGGCGCGCGGGCCCAGCCTGGTGGTGTGCCCGTCGTCGACGCTGGACAACTGGATGAACGAGTGCGCCAAGTTTGCGCCCTCGCTGCGCGCCGTCGCCTACTGCGGGTCGCAGCCCGAGCGGCTGGCGCTGCAGGCCGAGCTGCAGGACGAGGCCGCATACGATGTGCTGATCACCACGTATACTCTGGCGACGGGCAACAAGATGGACCGCGTGTTCCTCAAGAAGCGCCGCTTTGCCGCGATGATCCTGGACGAGGGCCACATGGTCAAGAACTGCATGAGCTCGCGCTACAAGTGGCTGGTGCAGATCCCGGCGCCGTTCCGCCTGCTGCTCACCGGGACGCCGCTGCAGAACAACCTGCAGGAGCTGGTGTCTCTGTTGGCCTTTATCCTGCCGCAGGTCGTGGCCGAGTCGCAGCTCGCGCTGAGCCACGCCTTCAAGACCAAGCAGCGCCGGGGCACTGCCGCCGATCCCGAGGACACCCCGGCGTCGGCGTCGGGCGTCCAGACCCCGGTGGCCGTCGGCCCCGTCGACGCCCACCACATCGAGCAGGCCAAGAAGCTGCTGCGGCCGTTTGTCCTCCGCCGCTGCAAGTGCGACGTCCTCGGCGACCTGCCCGCCAAGACCGAGCACGTGGTCAGGGTGGAGCTGACCGCGGCGCAGCGCACGCTGTACGACTCGGTCGCGCCCGACGCCGAGGACATCCGCGGGCGGCTGGGCGAGCTGGACTCGGCCAGGCTGGACGAGCCGCCGCAGGCGGCGGGCGGGCGGCGCGCGCAGGCGAGCTGGATCGCCACGTTTATGGACATGCGCAAGGCGGCGGACCACCCGCTGCTGCTGCGCAGCCAGTACGACCGGGCGACGGTGCAAAAGATGGCGCGGCAGCTGCTGCGCGAGCCCGACTACGCCGACAGCAACTACCAGTATGTGGTGGAGGACATGGAGGTGTGCAGCGACTTTGAGCTGCACCAGCTGTGCGGCAAGTACCCGCGGATGGGCGCGTTTGCGCTGCCGGATGCGCGGCTGCTGGACGCGGGCAAGGTGCGCGAGCTCAAGACCATCGTCGACGCGTGCGTGGCGGGCGGCGAGAAGCTGCTGGTGTTCAGCCAGTTCACCTCGATGCTCAACGTGCTCGAGGCCGTGCTGGGCGTGTGGGGCGTGGCGTTCTTCCGCCTCGACGGGCAGACCAAGGTGGACGAGCGCCAGGGCATCATCGACGAGTTCAACGCGCCCGCCTGCGCGGTGCCCGTGTTCCTGCTCTCCACCAAGGCCGGCGGCTTTGGCATCAACCTGACGGCCGCCAACGTCGTGGTCATCTACGACGCGGGCAACAACCCCTCGGAGGAGCGCCAGGCCGAGGACCGCGCCCACCGCGTCGGCCAGACAAAGGACGTCCGCGTCTACCGCCTCATCGCCGCGAACACCATCGACGAGGACATCCTCGAGAGCTCGCGGTCAAAGCTCCTGGTCGAGCAGATGTTTTGGTTCTAACGCCGCGCCACCCCCCCCCTCAAAGGCTTGCCGCAAAGGTCATCCCCTCGTTTGCTGCAGGTTTGTGGCGTTCATGGTACCCTTTGCCCTTTGGAGCTGCCCCTGCGCCGGAAATCCCTCGCGCTCCCCTCGACATGCGCACCCACGCCTCTTGCGCTGGACATGTCTGCTGCCCAGGGCGCCAGACATTAAAGTCCCTGGCGGTGGGCGGTGGATCTCGGGTTCCTCCAGCACCTACCATTTTTCTGTGTCTCTCCCTGGTCTACCACTAGCCGCTGCCCAGCGCTCAATATCGACTACTACCGTCAACGGGAAAGTGGACACGACGATGGAGTCTGACCAGCGGTGGGAGACAGCGGCGCTGGGGCTGAGCATCGCCTCGCTCGTGTGCGCGGCGCTTGCCGCGGGCATAGCCGCGCTGGCGTGCGCGCGCAGGCCGGAGCTGTTCCAGCGACCGGGGCTGCGGCTCACGCTGTGGATTGCCATAGCGTGCGCGGTGTCGGCGGCGGGTCGCATCCCGGCGGCGCTGGGCCCGCTGATGGCGCGGCAGGCGGACATCCGGCTGCGGGCGCTAATGTGGGTCATCCTGTCCGCCGATCTGTACATCGCGGTGACGGTGACGTGTCTGGCGGTGCTTCTGTGGGGCGTGTGGGATAGCCCGCGCGCGCCCAGCCGGCTGAGGGCGTACGCCGGGTACCCGGGGCTGCTGTCGCTGGTGGCCACCCACCCGATTTGGTACATCGGTGGCTCGGCCACGTGGACCGCGCCGCTGCTCGCAATCGACGGCCGCCCGCTGTGGCAGCGCGCGGAGATGTGGCCGATGTTCCTGCTCTGGACGGCGATGGCCATCGTGGCGAGCGGCGCCGCGATTTCGTGGGTGTTCGTCAGGATCTGGCGGGAGCTCCGCGGCACGGTGCCTCCGCCGCCGCGGCGGCTCACGCGGGGTTTGCTGGCCCGAGTTGCCGGCTTTCTGGGCTATGTCGTGCTGCTGCTGCTCACCCAGGGCTGGCCCGTGCTCCAGGCGCTGGCCAACCGCCGGTGGCTTCTGCGCGCGGCCAACACCGCGCCCGCCGCGCAGGGCGTCCTGTGCCTGGTGGCGATGGCGGCCGGCCCCCACGCAGCCAACCTCTGGTCGGCTTTCGGCGCGCGCCCCACACCCGCCGCCAGCGCGGCTCACGAGGAGGCCGCCGTGGGCGGTCCCGAAGTGGCCGCAATCGCCGCGAGCAGCAGCCGCCGCGAAGAAACTGCCGCCAGCAGCAGCAGCAGCAGCAGCAGCAGCAGCAGCAGCAGCCCCACTGGCAGCGCCGCAAGCAACCTGGGCACCGAAAAGTCCCTGCGGCTGGACTTTGCCGACCACGACGCGTCCACGATCAACCTCTCGCCTTACCAGTCGCGGGCAAACAGCATCAGCTAGCGCCCCTCGCCTGCCCACTACGGAGCATCTAATAGAAAAAAGGAGCGAAGGAGGCTCACTTGCGGACGGCCAGAGCGGCGTACATGTCGTCGATCTGGCGGCGGTAGTAGTCGCGGGCGACGCTGCGCTTGAGCTTGAATGTGGTGGTGAGCAGGCCGTTGGTCTCGATGTCAAACGGCACGGGCTCGCAAAAGACGGCGCGGACGACCTCGAAGCCCTGCAGCTTGGCGGCGCGGGCCAGGTCGGCCAGCTCGGCCAGCAGGGCGGCGGCGACGCGCGGGTCGGCGCACAGCTCCTCGATGGACGCGTGCGGCAGGGCGGCGATGCGGCGCGCCCAGGGCACAAAGGCCTCGGGCGCGGGCACCACCACGCACACCAGCGCGGCCTGCAGCGAGTCGCCGTGGACAAAGATGCTCTCGACCAGGCGGTGGCGCGAGTACACGGTCTCGAGGCCCTCGAGCGCGACAAACTCGCCCTGGGCGAGCTTCACGATGTTCTTGCGGCGGTCGATGATCTGCAGATTGCCGTCGGGGCGGATGATGCCAATGTCGCCGGTGAGCAGCCAGTCGCCCTCGTAGGCGTCGCGGGTCTGGGCCGGGTCGCGGTAGTAGCCGACAAAGGTGTGGGGCCCGCGGACGGTGATTTCGCCGCGCGGGCACGGGCGGTCGGTGGCGCGGTAGCCCATGTCGGGCACGTCGCGCAGGCGGATGTCGACGCCGGGGCACGGGGCGCCAACGTGGCCGGCGGTGTTCTCCTCGAGGACGGTCACGGTGGCCGCGGCGTTGCACTCGGTGCTGCCGTAGCCCTCGCGCAGCGGCACCGCCAGCGCCGCGCGCAGAAAGCTGAGCACGTGGCCGTCCAGCGGCGCGCTGCCCGACGCGCCGAGCTCCAGGCGCCCGCCGAGCGCGGCGCGGATCTTGCGGCACACCGTGCGGTCCCACAGCGCGTGGTGCACGCCGCCGCCGGCCGCCAGCTGCGCCATCTTCTGCCGCAGCGCCAGCCGCGCAACCGCGCCGCGCAGCCCCGGCGCGTGGACGGTGGCCGCCGCGATGCGCTCGTAGATGCGGTTGAACACGCGCGGCACGCCGAGCAGACTCGTCGGCCGCAGCGCCTGCATGTCGTCCAGCAGGCTCAGAAAGTCGCCCGAGTAGAACCCCAGGCTCCCGCCCGCCAGCATCCCGCTGTACACCACGTTGCGCTCGTAGCAGTGCGCCAGCGGCAGGTACGAGAGGTGCACCGCGTCCACAAAGTCCACCGTCGCGCGGTGCGCCTTTGCCGAGTACGCGTAGCTCGCGTGCGTCGCCATCACGCCCTTTGGGTTGCCCGTGGTGCCCGATGTGTAGCAGATCGTGCTCAGGTCCTCCGGCCGCGGCGGGCGGGCCGCGCGGGGCTGCGCGCGGCCCATCGCGCGCACCTGGTCGACGTCGAGCAGCGAGATCCGCGCCGCCGCCGCCCACTCGCGCAGCACGCCCACGGCCGCCGCCGTGAAGGGCAGCGCCGTGGGCGTCGTGCCGCCCTCGGTCAGCGAGTCCATGCACACGATCGCCCGGAGCAGCGGCAGCCGCCCCGCGAGCCGCAGCAGCCGCGGAACCTTGTCGATCGAGCACACGACCACGCCAATTTGCGCGTGGCGCAGCACATACTCGACCGCGTCCGCCCCCAGCGTGTCGTAGAGCGCCACCGAGTGCCGCGCCATCCGGTGCCCGGCAAACTCTGCCAGCAGCCACTCCGCGCGGTTGATGGAGTAGATCCCGACCGCCTGCTGGTGCGCGAACGGGCCGTCGTCCGGGCCCGCCTTTGGTGCCGTGATGTGCGCCTCGTACACCTGGTCCAGCCCCGACGCAAACTCGCCGACCGCCTCCGCCACCTGCGCCCCCGTCATCCACTCGTACGCGCCAAACGTGCGCGTCGCCGGGTCGAACTGCCGCCGCCCCACCATCGGCCGGTCGCCGCGCAGCGCCACCGCGTACTGGAACAGATCGTACACCGTCCTCACCTCGCGGGGCTCCGCGGCAAACGGCCCGTCCTTTTGCTGCAGGCTCCTGATGATCGCAGAGTACCCGGGCTCGGCCGAGCCCGGCACCTCGTACGAGCGCACGGCTGGCGGCGACATGGATGGAGGGCTGAGGAGGGAGGTCGACAAGCTGCTGAAGTGCAAAAAGGAGCGGCTGTGCAGCTGCAAGCGAAGACAGAAGTGTGCAGCCGCTCCCACGCACTTGGCCTGCAGGCGCTACTGCCCTGGCCGTCCAAGCCACACCACTGGACTGTGGCGCCGTGCATCAGGATAGGGAGCCTCCAGAGAGCCTCCGCTCGCGCGGGCCCCGCGCCACTTGCAGAGGCTGCCCACCGTGCTCGATGGTGGGACACCAAAGGCGCAGTAGAGCGGCCAGCTACAGCGACGACAACCACGTGTTCCTCCGAAGTCTCCCTTTCTCTTTCTTCCTGCGCACGTGACTGCGTAAGTGGTATTTAGCTGGCGTCCGAGCCCCACCCGGCACCTGTTCCAGGTTTCGCCTTCTTTACTCCGCCGACTTCTGCCTGATATCGTCCCCGCACCAGCGAAAGTTGTCGCGGCACCTCGCCCGGGGTGTTGATCGCTTTCGCCCACCGACACTGCCGCTGCAGTACACCGCAGGGGGCAGATCGACCTGGCACTCTAAAAGGTCATCGAGCCCACATCGGCTCTCTATGCAGTGATACGCCGTGGAATGAGGTATACCAATGCTGGTGACCTGGAGAACGACGCCGATGCCCTGCAGTTCGGAACGCACGAGAAGGAGGTTTTTGAGCTTGTCAAGCCCGTCTTGGACACATATCCCTGGGGATAGGTGTTGAGGGTGGGCTCGGTAGCGGCGAACACCTTTATCTCGTGTTTGGTAAGCCGCTTGACGCCGTTGTCTCCCTCCAGGTCTTTTGCGTCGATGCCGCGTATCCCCCGACGAATGACGGCGTATAGCACCGACGCGCGCTCGACAATCTTTTGCGATGCCGGATCTAGTGGCACCCTCCTGTGCACGGCAACGGAAACGTCGGCGGGCACCTCACCCTCACCGCCCGTGATCGTTGCCGTGACATCTGCTGCTGCGTCGCGTCCTGCCAATAATACATCTGCAGCCGCTTCTGCTGCCTTTTCAGGACCCGCTTCCTGGCCTTGACATGGTGGCGCACCAGATGGTAGAGCGTCTTGAAACAATGCCTGTACACGTGGCTGCAGAGGGCGGTATGGACTTGCGCGGCACCCGCGTCGGCGAGTTCCGATGGGGCATTGGGCGACGGCTCCGCCGAACCCAGTTCTCGCGATAAACGCCCCTGAAATGCACCTCGAGAAACTCTAGCAAATTGTATGTTTCAATGTGGGTGTTGGTGTTTGCATCCCAGACATACAGACATGTGTAGACCATATGGATCGTGCTCGGCGAAGGGGAACGTCGCCTGCTCGCTGGCAGTGTCGGCGCCAGGCGTCGCTTGCCTGCGGAAACAAAAACTTTGCGAACAAACGGCATGTTTAGGGTTTGCTAGCCAGGTGGCCCCCCAGAAGAGGTGGCTATCTGCGATCTACAGCTACCGAGACGTCGCGATACTTGCAGGCCTGCAGCACAGCATGCAAATGCCACCAGTCTGCACCGCATCTGGCAGATGTTTACTTTGTGGGCCGACACTCCCTACTGCGCCAGCAACTCCCCTTGTTGCGGGTGGGCGGGGGCGCGGCCCCCCTGCCAAGTGCGCCATGCGTGCGTTTACCAAGGCCGTGGCGCATTCCACCACCCGCAAGCCGCAGGGCCCGCGGTACGGCTGCCCATCCCTGCCGGCGCAACCCATCTGTGCTTGCGGTATGCACCCCTTGCCTTGCTCCGGACACACACATCCGCGCCTCTCCCCCTTGACGCTTCAGCCGCCGCCGCCGCCGCACAAATGGGGCTGCTACTGCCCCGCCTCGCCATGCTCTGGCTCGCAGCCAAGACCGCCAGCGGAATCGCCCTCTCGGACAGCGAGGTGCGCTTTGTGGCCAGCGTCACGTCCGTGGACCCAGCGGCCACGGGCAAGAGCTGTCTCGGCACGCTGGTGCACGAGCGGCTGGTGGTGACCACGGCAAACTGCCTGGTCACGGGCAGTCTCTCGTGGTTCGACCCGCGCCGCATGTCCGTGTCGCTCGGCGCGCACACATACGGCGTGAGCCGGGCGATAATGCCCAACGAGTACGTGGGCGCAACGCACCGCCACAACATTGGCCTGCTCGTGCTCGCGGCGGCCGTGCCCGCGCGCGTCGCAGCGCCGGCCGAGGTGCTGGCCGGGAGCCCGCCGCCCGGGGCACCCGTCTACGCCATCGGCCACAGCGCCGCGGACAGCTCGAATGCCACCCGCCCGGCGTCTGTCCCGCCCACGCAGGCCGCGCAGCTGGTGGTTTTGCCCAGCGGCAGCTGCGGCGCGTACTCCCACTACGACTCCGAGACGCAGCTGTGCGCGCTCGCGGCCGAGGGCACCGGCCTGTGCGCGGGCGACGCGGGCGCGCCGCTGGTCGTGGCGGGCGCCGCGGGCGGCTACGCGCTGGCCGGCGTGGTGTCGTACTCCGCGCGCGTGGGTCCGGCGCCCGCGGCGGCCTGCGGCGCGCAGATCGTGTACTTTGAGCGGCCCCAGGTGTGGGCCGGGTGGATATCCAAGGCCGTGCGGGCGACGTTCAGCGACATTAGCGTCTCGCTGGACGTCGTCTCGCGGGGGATGGGCGCCCTCGACGACGACAGCGTGCTGCCCACCCCCGCCGACGGGCTCATCGCGGGGCCCCTCTCGCAGCGCACGTCGGCGGCGCCCTGCGGCTCGCGCTGGCTGCTGGCTGCGGCTGCGGCGGCGGCGGTGGCCGCCCTGGTTTCATAACAGGCATTCCGGCTCCGCCCGCGCGCGGCTGCTACTTGGCCACGCCTTCCAGGCTCGCTGCTGGTCGCAGGAAACCGCGCCGCCCCACTGGTTGGGGGGCGGGCGGGCCGCGAGACCCTGAGTGGCGCCGCCAGCCTGCGCCCATTGCGGACCTGCCGGACAATTGGCCGGCACAGGTCCCATTGTGCCCTTTCGCGTGGTCCACGCGGGCACCCCTTTGCCCGCAGCCCGCGGCGTGGCCCGCCTTTTCTCCTCTCTTCGCTTTGCTTCCGCGCTCCCAGCGACCTCATTGCCGCGCCTCCCGCCCCCTGACTGTTTGCGCTCCTCCCGCCCTCTCGCCCCCGGCCGCTGCGGCGCCATGCTTGACCTCAAGAACTCGACGTATGCGGACATCCGGCCGCGGCGGAGCACGCTGTGGCACCGGTTCGAGCTGTGGATGATCAACGACGGCAAAATGTACATATACTTTGGGTTCTGGGTCCTGCTCGAGGCGCTGCTGTTCTCGCTCGCGATGGTCAACTACCGGTACTACCCGCTGTGGCAAAACATGGACCAGCTGCTGGGCGGCTCGTTCATGGCGGCGCGGTCGGCAGCGCTGGTGCTGCACGTCAACTCTGCGCTGGTGCTGTTTCCCGTGTGCCGCACGACAATCTCGTGGATCCGCACGACGCCGCTGAACCGCATCATCCCGTTTGACCACGCGGTGCTGTTCCACCGCGTCATCGGGTACTCGATTGCGCTGTTCACGCTCATCCACGCCGGCGCGCACTACCGCAACTACTACGTGGTGAGCGTGGCGACGGGCACGCCCTACTGGCGGCTGCTCTTCGCCACGGGCCACAGCATCACGGGCCACCTGATGATGGCAGTGATAATCGCAATGAGCGTCACGGGCCACGCGAGGTTCCGCAACAAGCACTTCAACACGTTCTGGAACCTGCACCACCTGTTTGTGGTGTACTTTGCGTGCTTTTCGATCCACGGCGGGTTCTGCCTGCTCAAGAAGAACCTGCCGCCGTTCTGCTCGACGGGCGCGGCGTTTTACAAGTACTGGGCCCCGAGCGGCGTGCTCTACCTGTTTGAGCGGCTGGCGCGCGAGATCCGCGCCAACGTGCGCGCCAAGAACATGCGCGTGCAAAAGGTGATACTCCACCCCGGAAAGGTGCTCGAGGTGCAGTTCCACAAGCCGCTCCGCTTCAAGTCCCTCGCCGGCCAGTACGCCTTCCTCAACTGCCCCGCCGTGTCGACCGAGCAGTGGCACCCGTTCACCCTCACGAGCGCGCCCGAGGAGGACTACGTGTCCATGCACATCCGCGTTACCGGCGACTGGACCCGCGCATTTGCCAACGCCCTCGGCGCCCGCGAGGAGCACTGGACGGCCCTGGATCTGTCGCTCAGCTGCGACGACGCCTCCGACGATGCCGTGCAAAAGGACGCGGCGCCGCTGCTCCAGCGCCCGCCCCGCGACAGCATGGCCTACACGCCCATGGCGCACACGCCCACGGGGCACATGAGTGGCGCAGAGCAGCTCTCGGCCGCCCGGGCGTCCCAGCGGCGACGCACGACCATGCTGCTTGTCGACCAGTCCAGCCGCCACTCGAACCCGTTCAGCAGCAACAACGGCACGCCCCGCGGGTCGGGCATAGTGTCGCGGCTGTCGCAGTACCTCACGGGCACCGCGGGGACCTACGGGCCGTCCACGGCGGGCAGCAACGGGTGGACCTCGACCACGCGCACGACGCTGACGGCGCCGTTTGCCAGCACTGCACACTCGTACGCGGACGGCAGCGGCATGCCCAAGCTGCCGTCGCTCAAGCAGCTGCAGGACTACTACCTGCGCTCCGGCGCCAGCGTCGACCCCGACCGCAAGCAGCGGCACGGGCCTGCGGCGGCGCAAGAGTACGAGATGGCGGAGCTGCGCCGCGGCGCGCCCAGCACCGAGACAATTGCAGCGGACAGCGACGCAAAGCACCTGGCGTCGCTCGCCAACGGGGAGCACGAGCCCGAGTGGGAGGAGGCGGCGGCAGGCGACCAGCCGCGGCGCCACCGGGCGGAGCTGGCGGCGCACCAGACGGCCAGCATCCTGCCGCATGTGCTGGTGGACGGGCCGTTTGGGTCGGCGTCCGAGGACGCCTTCAACCACGAGATCGCAATGCTGTTCTGCGCGGGGATCGGGTGCACGCCGTTCGCCAGCGTGCTAAAGTCGATCTGGTACCGGCTGAGCTACCCCGGGCGGGCGTTCCGGCTGCGCAAGGTGTATTTTTTCTGGACGCAGCGCGACACGTCGTCGTTCGAGTGGTTCCAGGACCTGCTCAAGGCCATCGAGGAGGGCGACGATGCCCGCATGGTTGCCGGCAACACCGACAGCATGATCGAGATCCACACATATCTGACCGGAAACCTCAGTATGGCGCAGATGACCCATGTCCACATGAACGTTGGCGAGGTCGACCCCATCACGGGGCTCCGCAGCCCGACCAACTTTGGCCGCCCCAACCTCGACCTCATCTTCCGCGCCGTCGCCCACGAGCACCCGGCGTCGGACGTCGGCGTCTTCTTTTGCGGCCCGCACAAAATGGGCTCCACCATCGAGACCGCCGCCAAAAAGTGGTCCGGCGAGGGCCAGGACGGCACAAAGTTCTACTACAACAAGGAGAACTTTTAGGCGCCCCCCCCCCAGGCTGCACATTGGAAGAGCAAGGGGGCCTGGATGTGGCCTCCCCCCTTTTACTGTACTGAGCTTTTTGCAAAGGGCGTTTCCTAACGTGCGCTGACATCCCCCCTTCGCATGGTGGCCGGCGGCGGGGCAACCAGGACTGGTGTATTTGTACAATCGCCTAGTCCACACATGGGCGACACCCTCACACTCGGCTCCCCCTCCCATCACTCCTTCAGTGGCCGAGTGAGAGTGCCTCGATGTCCCATTTGGGGCCAACGATGTCGCCCTCTCACTGCCCGATTTTCTACCCGGCGAAGCCACAGTGCCGTCTTTGGCGTTCAAAGGACGGGGTGCGCAAGTCACGGCCAGAAGTGTCACCGCGCCTGAATTGACACAGTCAGTGCTGGCACGGGGCTACAACAGCGACTGTGGAGTGGCGAGTTTGGGGGAATCGTGCTGCTGCCGGCCGACTGTCAACCGCGCCAGACAGGAAAGGGATGTCTGTCGGGCACGTCGCTAAACGGAGTGGAGCGGTGGTAGATATTTAAACGCCCCTAGGGGCCGGCATTGGACGCAGACAACATTGCAGACATCGCCATCCCTCCCATTCTCGGATTTTGCCACGCCAGGCTATCGACTGATCCGCACACGTCCTACGTTAGTTTTGTCGTGCAGCAACAATGGTTCGCATGCCCATCGAATTCTTCGACTTTGGGGAAGCCGTGATTCAGGGAAAACCATCGATCGATGTTTATGCCAGCTTTACCAGCGAGCACGTTTGGGAACTGGTTATTGGCCAGATGGAACAATACTATCCAAATAAATACAATGAATATTGTGAACAATCCATCGGCCTCCTTGGTACCATTCAGAGCACAGTTCCCATAGATGAAGCCTTTGGTACTACCGACAGCAAACGTGCCATGGACGAAGCCTGTCATTACTACTTCAGCAATTGCGACCTGACAGGAACCTTTGGTGGAACTGTCTTCCAGGGCACCCTAGAAGGACTCAAAGGTGCCGTCAGCAACATGCAAGCAATAGAATACCTCTATGGTAGCATCGAAAGCATAGATCAATTTGCGAATACCATTCTTCGAACCGCACGATACGATGACGATCTACGCGACGGTAACAACCCCAAGACCATATACATATCATTTTTGAGCTCCTCCCTTGATACTACCGGGTACCGAGTACGCTACTACACGGGATAGGGCTTCACAGGGGAGCGGAATGGATCTGAACACGAAAGTCGCAAGCCAGCTGCAAGCCCAGGTATCGTCTCGAGGCAACCTGCTTCCTTTCCTAGCGCACCAGCATCACTCTGTCCCCTCACTCGCACTCAGGAAAGTGGCTGTGGGTGTACTATCCCGTGTCTTCACAGTCAAGTTCCTTGGACTCGCTTCACACCTTTTCCTTTGGTATAGTCAATCCATCACTAAGAGCAGAAACAACAGCGGAGAGACAGAAGGGCTATTCGCCGCTGTTGGCCGCGAGCCACTGCTGGAGGTGGCCGGCAGAGCTGTGGCCGGTGCAGATGCTGCGGAGCCGCGTGCGCTCCGGCGGCAGGAGCACCATGCCGGCGTGGTGCTTCAGCTCGTCGGCGACGGGGCACAGACAGGCGACATCCTCGGGGGTCTCGGCTATCCTGACGAGATGGGCCAGGACGGGGTACTCCGGGGCGGTTGTGGACTTTGCCGGGGCCAGGCCGTCCGCCATGTGGGCATCCAGGGCGGCGCGGACCAGGGTGCACTTGGCGGCATAGGGGAGATCCACGCGCAGGACCATCTTGAGCATATCGCTGTTGAGCCGCACCTCGGAGCGCTGGTACATTTCCCGGGTGATGCGCTGCAGGCCGCGCATGTCGTCCAGGCGGGCGGCCATCTGCACTAGCTGCCCAAACGTCACCTGGGTGAAGTACACGCCGTTCGCCGCCAGCGCGCGCGCGAGCTCAAACACAAAGTCCAGCCAGTCGCGCTCCTCCGCTACCGCTGCCGCCGCAGGGTCTCTGCCGTACATCTGCGGCCGGAGCATCAGCTCGTCGTCCGGGCGCAGCGAGATCTGCACGCAGATGCACTGCACGACGCAGGTCCACGCGGCGATGTCGTTCAGGCTGCGGAACCGCTGCATGTGGCCGAGGAGCGCCTGCATGTCGCCCCTCAGCGCGTATCCGTGAAGCGCCTTGGCGTAGACCACCCGCGGCGGGCGGTCGGCCGGCAGCACCTCCTTTGCGCCGTGCGGGCGCTCTGGGTCCTCGCCCCGCGCCAGGCTGAGGATCGCCGCGCAGTGCGCATAGTAGCCGGCCACGCCGGTGTTGTCTGACACGCCGGCATCGCCGCGCCCGAGTCCGTACACGGCGCGCGTCTTGTCCAGGTCCTCGCACATGTAGCCGACAACCAGGCGGCGCAGGCGCTCGAGCCCGGCGTCGCTGTCGGCCGGCTGCGGGTTATTGTCGTGGCGCCGTGGCCACGCCCAGGCGCGGTACTGGCCCCAGACGCGCGTGAGGAGAGCCATGTACTCGACCGCCTGTGCAACCTCCCCGCTCTGGCAAAGGCTCTTGAGGAGCACGTAGTGCGTCGCCTGGGTCGGCAGCCACGGCTTTACCGTGCAGGCGGACTGCTGCTGCTTCTGCTCGCGGTGGTAGCGGCTGGCCAGCTCCGACAGCCAGCTCCAAATGAAGGTGTCGAGGTAGTGCGGGTTGGTGGACTGGTAGTGCCACGTCTCCCACAGGTTGGCACGGCCAGCACTGGGCTGGTGCAGCGGAGAGTAGAGGATCTGGGCGCCGCTTGGTGGCGACTCCGCGTGGGCATCGGCCAGCGGGTGCAGCGGCAGGAACAGCAGATGCGCGGAGAACAGCTTGCGTGCGCTGACCAGCTTGCTATTTTGGCACATACCAGCCATGATGGTGGTCCACGTGACCGCGTCGGGGACGGTGCCGCTGGTGCGCATGCGCCGCAGCAGCGCGACCACACGTTGCATGTCGTACTCCGTCGCCGCCGGACGCAGCAGGACGTTGTACGCCACAGCCGACTGGTGCAGCCACGGCTCGCACAGTTCAAAGACGCTGTATGCCGCCTCCATCTGCCCAAAGCGGGCCGCTGCCTCCATCAGCTGGATCGCCAGCGAGGCCACCAGCTGGTCCACCGCCCGCCCGTCCTGCGCCCCGCCCGCCGCCGCGACCAGCCGCTCCAGAATGGCGGTGCCTGCTGCCACGTTGTCGGCATCCCACAGCGCGTCGACAAAGCGCGTGGTTGTGGCCCGGTTGCACGCCTTGGCGGGGCGGGCCCCGTGCGGCGGGCCGTGCACGACAGCGTTAAACACCTGCTGGCTGTCCTGCACGGAGGCGGCCAGCTGGGCGCGCGTTTGGAGGTGGGCCCTGCACACGCTGGCCAGAAAGTCCTTGGACACCAGCTCGGCGCCCGTGTTCCAGTCCACCAGTATGTTGAGCAGCACGCCCGGGCACCGCGCGTGGAGCGCCCGCGCCGCCAGCGCCACCTGCGTCGCCCGCACGTCCGACTGGCTCGCCCACCCGCGCGGCCGCGGCCTCTGCCTCATCGGCGCTCCCATGTGCTGCCCGCGCGCTACCTCCGCCTTCAGTTCCAGCGTCATCACGTGTGCCAGCACGATTTGCCGCTCCACCTGCTGCTCTGCCGGCAGCTCCTCGTAGTAACGCACTGCGCCCGCGCCCGGCCCGCTCGGGACTGCTCTATGGCCCGCCGGGTTCTTTGCCGCGCGATCGGTATGCTCCACCCACTCCCGCACCTCCGCCCACCCGTCGGCGTTGTTTCGTTTGTACGTGGTCATCAGCAGGCGGAGCAGCGGGTGGAACTGCTTCACCGAAAGCCCCGCGCCCGTGAGCTCCGTCCTATCTAGCTCGGCGCAGAGCACGTCCCAAGGCGATCGGCCCGCCGACTGCGCTGCGCCCTGCTGTGCCACCCCCGCAGCAGCTGGCAGTGCCGCTGCCGGCGTGGCCGTCGAGTGTGCCCGCTGCTGCCGCGTCTCTGTCCCAGAATGTCGTTGGAGACACTCCCATTGCCGGTCCAGCACCCCGGTTGGCTTGGGCGCCGCGATCCGCGTCCCGGCCCGCCGTATCTGTGCGAGACCCGGTCGCCGCACCCGCAATGCTCGCAGCATTCGCGCTATCTGTCTCGAGCCCCTGCCTCGCGCACTGAGGAAAAAAAGGTTGCAGAAGCAAAGGGCGCAGCCCAGTCGAGGCGAGCCGATTGGGCGGGAGAGACGGGGCAAGCCGAGCCGATCCGTTGTTGCTTTCCGAGACTGGACCTCGCCCCCGGCTCGCTCCACAGCGCACCTCTCGTGGATGTTACCGTGCCCAAGCCGTGGCACCCGTCCCCAACCACTCACACACCCATCCTCCGCCCGCAGCGCACTACCACTCCCACGTATCTGCGGTGCGCACTACCGAGACCTGCCCATCCCCGCCATCGATTTCGCACAAGGCCGGCATTCCCGCTCGCACCCACCGCGCTGGATGCCGAAGTCTCGCTTCAATTTCTCACACCCAAACGGCGGGATCTTGCTTGGGCAACTCCGGTGCAAATTCCAGACAGCAGATGCTGCCAAAAAGGGTCCCTTTTGCCAATCCGGGTAAACAAAACAGCGAGCTAGCGCACACTTTCTTTGTGCTCAATGGGCCGGTACATGTCGCCGCGGATCGCACGGAGTGCCCCAATTCTGAATGTGTGTTTGTCGTGGGAGCCGCACTCTCCTCCCACACTGCTAGCGAAACTGGCTGCCAGGT
>JANBUN010000018.1:0-20113 GCA_027579315.1 Coemansia helicoidea | reverse complement strand
GAGGCAGACCCCGCCAGCCCCAGCACCGCGTCGCCAAAACCGCTGCTGTCAACAGATCGCTGCCGTAAACAGCGCGGGCCAATCGGCAGGCAGGGGCACGGCTGATCACCGATCAGCTGATTGCGACCGCACCTCTTGCCACAGTGGCCCCATGCCCTGCATTCGCGGCCTGGTGGCCAGCCGTTCAATCGTTGCATGGCCAGGAGCACCATGGCCGGTACGCTGATGACACCTTTGTCACACTCACCCTACGATCCTGGCTGCCTCGATGTCCCCTCTCCCGCCTTCACCACGGCGGTGCTGTCCCATGCCTCACCAACCAGCGGCACTGCGTGTTCTAGTACGGTGCGGGCCACCCGTTTTCCTCCGCCCGACTCTGATGCTCTCCGTCAGATTTGCGACCCGGGCCACTTTCGCACGAGGCACGCTGTAGCTCCAAAAAGCAGTCTCGCACCACGCGGGGCAGCCTGAGGCGTGACCGGTCACGTATCGTCAGTTGTCGGGCCTTTGTGGAGGAGACGCCTTGCCTGAACCGCGCACATGTGGATGCCCCAGCCGACTGCTCCACTGTCACTCCACACACCCACACCCCACCAAGAAGCGGGGAGTCAAACTCCCCCACCGCCAGCATGCCACCATGGCCGCTGGGCACAGGTTGTCACTTCGCACACGTGTCTGGATGCAGGAAAATGCCTGGGTGCGGCTGCAGCACACGTGCCGCGCCAATGGCCGTGGGAAGCGGGGCATCGTGCATGCCCACCGCCTACATAAATGAGCTCGGCCGCCCCACCACCTTCACCACGTCCACCATCCATCTGCACTTCCTTCCAACCACCCCTGTATCTTTATCGACTTTCCAGCCTCGAAATGCCACGCCCAATGCCAGACTCGTACGACGTTGTGGTCGCCGTCGGCGATGTCAGCTGCACACTGTGCACGATGCGCGGGGCGCGCACCTTTGGTGACCTGGTCAACAAGGCGTACCGCGAGCAGGTGTACATCACCAAGACCGCCAGCGGCGTCTCGGTGCCCGCCCCGACCCCGATCGCCAGCCTCGCCGACACTGCGCTCGTCGGGTTCCTTGCCGACGCGTCCGACGTCACCATTACGTTTGTCCCCGCCCCCAAGACGGCCGCCCCGCCACGCAGTGTTCCAGTCCACGCTCCTGCTGCCTGCTCCTTGTCAAGAGGAGAGGGCGCATGCCTGGACGACGGCTGGAAGCAGCGGCGCCGTCACGAGGTGCGCGTCCCTCCTACCGCCACGTGCTCGTAAACTCTCAGTCTCTGTATTTGAACCATTACTCCTTGCACAGTCGTTTGAGTGAAGCCAGCAGCGGCGTCTGCGGAAGCAGGGCGGTGACGTGCTGCAGTGGGGCCCGGCGTGAACAGCACTCCCCGCCCGCCGCTGTGTGCTGCATGCGGAGCACCATGCGCCTTTGCCCGCTGACGACGCGCACAATGGCTCCGCCCCGCCATCTCCTCATATCACGCGTGCTCTGCGCCGGCTGCAGCTTTTGCCGACATCCGGCGGCTGCTTCTTTAGCCGCCCGCAACGGATGGCAGCGGGTCGGCACAAATGGTGGGCGAGCCTGGACGGGCGAAACAGGGGCTACACCTTGCGGTCGCCACATGCTGCCTTGGCGGCCTGCGAGCAGTTGCAGAGCGTGGTGTCGTAGTACGAGCCCGGCGGACAGGTGCCAGAGTACGCCTTGCCGTCGCTGCCGCAGGTGTAGAACTTGTTGCACGCCGCCGGATCCGTAAACGGCTGGCCGACGTGCTGGTCGTCCGTGCGGCCTTTGCACATGTCGCTGGTGCCGCTGCCATCTGAGGTGGGCATGGCCGCCGCCGCCGCCGCAACTAGTGCGACGAGTAGAGCTGCCGATCGCATCGTTTTCCGTCCGAGTGAAGCCCTCTGCCCGTTGCTGGAAGAGGTTGGGAAGGCCTTGGTGGATGTTCGCCGCCGAGGGACTGACGGCTGCCTCCTGGGTGGGCGGGAGCGGGCCCCTCCCCATTTAAGAAGCGGCAATGTCCGCTGCGAGACGCCGCAAACAATGTTCTGCTCGTGGCTTGGGAACCCAGAAGATCTAACAGACAAAGCAGCCAGCAACGGGCCTGCTCTCACCGCCCACCTCCGCACGCGCGCGTGCTCACACGGCTCGCCGTGGGGGGCCGCCCGAGGCAGGGCCTGACTACCCTGCGTGCGCGTCACAATGTGCGATTGTGCCTGTTCATTTGGTTGTGGCGGAGGCCAGCCACGATGGAGGCTCGTCGCCATACATCTGGGCAACCGTGCTCAGCGGCGTATACACTGGGCCCAGGTCAGCCGCCTGCCTCGGAAGGAGCTCCGCATCGTGGGGAGAATGCTCTGCGCACGCATCGCGAAACACCGCGCGGCGGGCGCGCAGCTCGGCCCAGGTGATCCACGCCCACGCCGTGCACTTGTCGGGCTCCATCAGCCGCACGCGCGGGTGGCCGTCCAGGCGGGCTGCCATCAGCAGCGTCACATAGTGCCGCCCGTTGCCCAGGATGTCGTTGGTCGTCGCCACGTGCCGCGGCGACGGGATCTGGATCCCGCACTCCTCGTGCACCTCGCGCATCGCGCACGCCTCCCACGTCTCGCCAAACTCCAGGTGGCCGCCCGGCAGCCCCCACTGGCCGGGCGACAGCTGCCCCGCCCGCCGCCCGACCAGAAACTGCATCGCATCGCCCGCCCGCCGCACAACAAAGCACCCCACGCCGACCCGCACCTGCGCCATCAGCTCGCCCCCGACTACCGATATGCACCGGCTGAAACAGTGTGAGAGAGGCAGACGAAGGACACGTAAATTAACCGTCGATGCCATTTGAGCGCTGCTCCGGGTTTGGGCGTCTGGAGGAGGGGAGGGCAATCTCCGCGTGCGTTTGCGGCTAGGGGACCAGGTCACTCGATGTGTACACTCACCCTGCCGGGGCACCAGCTCGGGCGACATCTAGTGTGAGCTCCTGTTTGGTTGCTGTATTGGGCCTATCCTAGATCAGTAGGTGGCCATAACCAGCGCGCGAGTGGTAGCAATATCGGCCTTGGCGTATCGCCGACCAGCCTGCTCCCAACCCGTCCAGATGTCCCTCCGCCTCTTGTCGCCTAGTTGAGTGCACGCTTTTGGTGAATGGCGGCCGCGCTCTGGCACCGGGCCCGCATCGGGGTGCTTTGTAGCGCCTCACGCCTGCTTAACCTGCCGCGTCTAGCTGTCCGACTGCCGGTACGCGGCGCAGCTACGGACAGCGGCGCCAGCCCCGTGGTGGTGCGCGACGAGGACATCGATGAGAAGCATGTGCGCGGGTGGGGCAACGGCGGGCAAAAGCTCAACAAGACGAGCAGCTGCGTCCAGCTCACGCACCGCCCCACGGGCACGATGGTCGTGTGCCAGGACACCCGGTCGCTGCACCAGAACCGCAAGATCGCCATGAAACGCCTCCGCGAAAAGCTCGATCTGCAGCAGAACGGCGCCGCATCCAAGATCGGCAAGCAAGTCGCCAAGCTGCGCGCCCGCAAGCACAAGCGCCGCCAGCGCGCCCGCAAAAAGTACGGCTCGGCCGCCGATGCCGCCGCCGATGACGAGCCGTGCGGCACAGAACCCACGTGACCTGCTTACCTGCGGCGATTAGCCCACATGCGGGGTAAGGCGGCGAGTTTTGAGGTCGCTCTCCCGCCCACCATCCCGTTTGTCCCGTGCTGTATCGCGCAGCCTGGGAAACGCGGGAGCCGTCGGATAGCGTCAATTTTCGCCATTCGCCCGCGGGGGCCTCTGGCGCAATGCTGCTACCAGCCGCCAGGGCATCTCGAGTATATAACCTGCTGCGCGCCGCCGCAGGCGGAGGCAATGTAGCCACATCCCCAAGCCTTCCAGCGCGCGCCAACACATCCACTCATCTCTACCAATGTTCTCGAGGCACGTCGCCGCCGCTGCCGCAAGGCGCACCCTGCACTTCCGCCGCTTCACGGGCGCACACCATCTGGCGGCGTCGGCTGCCAGTGCGCCCCACACCCCAGCCACTACCTCGTCCATGTGGACAAACCCGGATCCTGGCAGCGAGTTCAGCGTGACGACCGACATAGGCTTCCTGCCCGACGCGACCCGCTCGCCGTGCTGCCAAGCTACTTTGAAAAGCTCGACGAGATCCTGCACGAGATGCCAATCAACCGGGCGGACGGCACACTCGGGCTGCTGCACACGGGCCGGCTCGGAGCGCGAGTCGAGCGTGAGCTCCCGCACTACGACGTCGAGTTTGTGTTTGACCAGCGCATCCTCACGGCGTTGTACCGCGACTACTCGATGCTGGCATCGGCATACCTTTTCGAGCCGTGTGATATTCAGTTCCGGCTGGCCCGGAACTACGGACTGGCGCGGCGCGTTCTGCCGGCCAACATTGCGGTGCCGCTGGAGACGGTCGCGGGGCGGCTGGGCCAAAAACCGTTCCTGGAGCACTCGACGTTCACGCTCTACAACTACCGCCGGCGGGACGCAAGCAAGCCCGTTGCGCTCGACAACCTCGAGCCCATCCGGCAGTTCTCGGGCTGCGACAAGGAGCACAACTTTGTCGCCGGGCAGGTTGCAGCAGCCAGCCACACGGGCGCGGTTGTCGACGCGGCACTGGCGATCCTGCGCAGCGCGCAACAGGGCAGCCGCTCGGACTTTAACGCGGCGCTGCGGCGGTACGCCGAGGCAATGGGCCAGGTCAACGGGATCCTGGCACAGACGCTGCGCGGGTGCGGCGAGTATGCGTCGTTCCGCACGTTCCTCAGCGGCAGCCGTGCGCAGTCCATGTTCAGTAGCGGGGTGCTGTTTGAGAGCGCGGGCCAGGTGTCGGCGCACGCGTACCTCGGGGCGGCGCAGAGCAGCTCGCCCGTGGCGTCGCTCAGCACACATCTGTTCCAGCTGTCGGAGCTCAGCCCGCGCGGGTCGCTGCGGTGCGCAGACGGGGTCGACCGTCTGCGGGCACCCAACCACCAGTCGTTCCTGGCGCATGTCGCGAGCCAGGCACGCGCGGTGCCAGTGCACACGTTTGCGCTGCGCGACGCCGAGTCGTCGGCGGCGTACATTCAGGCGCTGGGCCAGGTTTTGGCATACCGCCACCGCCAGTGGGCCAACCTCCGCGACTCGGCCCCGGTCGTGTCGGCGGCGGACAGCGCGGCGCTCCTCAAGTACCTGGATGTTCAGGCAGCACACGTGCGCGATATCGCGGAGCTGATCCGCCGGTCCCACGCCAACACCGACCTCGGGCAGCTGCCGCCGGCCCTGCGCGCCCGCACCGAGGCCGTTGTGCACAGCGCCGAGACCGTGCACCGTTCGCTCGATCGCGTGCTCGAGGACGGCGGACCAAGCCTGCACAGTGCAAGCATGCCTGCTTATTAGGATCTATACTCCGGATCCCTCCCGCCTCGCTTTATTCTCTCCAATGCCAAAACACGCATCACGAACTAGCACGCCTGCGTACTCTACAACGCAATGTCGGCGAGCTGGAAACAAGTAGCGGTGCAGAGTGTGCGTACATGTGTTGGTGGGCGAGCGTCTCAGCTCCCTACTCGCCAGCTCAGCTCAACGGCTAACTCAGTCGGGCTTGATCCGACTCGTGCCGCGGCACCGGAAAAGCGCCCATGCATGCCATCCCGCAAACAATTCAGGTCAACCAGGTAGTGTGGGTGGCAACCTCAAAGGAGAAGTCGCGTCACAGACAGACGCGAGCCGTACACTCTTTTCCTCTGATAGTCTTTCTTTCCACAGCTTCCAAAAAAAACCAACACTAATCGTCCGTACTCGGAGGCCACCACTTGTGGCGCATCTACCGACACTCGCGGGGGCATATAACTCATTTGTGAAAATAAAGGGGTTGGCCGAACAAACCGATGAACGTAGAGAGGGTAACTACCGCGGGCGGCGGGCCAGGTCAGTGGCGGTCGGGGACAGATCATATCTGTTGCGACTGAGCGGCGCGCAGGCGTGCCAGTGCCAGGGGCTCCGTGCCATACAGGCAGCAGGCCACTCCAGCGGCCACGCCCGGGGCCAGCACCCAAACACAACGCCGAGCTACGTGCTCCTTACCACATCTCCCCTTGAGATAAGATAGGCCCTTGGAATTCAGCACACACTCGGCGTCTCCGAATCATAACTACCATACTCAGAATAAAACCCATTAGGACCCTGCGCATACTGAGCATGCTCCCTTGCATGCACTATTTCAGCGATCATGCAAAGATTCCTTGACCCCTTGAAACCCTTAGGAAAATAAGCGAAAATGGCGAAACCAGGCAAGGTAAGCATTTCGAGATCATGGGTTCTTAATATAGAGGCGGCCGCAAGTTGATTGATAACTTCTTGGGTGGGATCAGAATAGGTTATAGAATAAGGAAAGTAGTAATACATATAATCTTCCTTCTTGATAGAGTAGTCCACTTCATCAATTGTGCAGACAACGTAGCTCATCGGGCTGGCTCTGTTTAGTGTCCTTGCTAGGGGCCTGTGTGTGTGTGTGTGCGGAGAAAGGCGGCGATGGGATGTAGTGGGTGCTTGGGAAGCAACACGGGAGGAGCTCGCGCCCTGATGCCGAATTTATATGATTGGCGGCGTGCATGGTGCAGAGTTGACCCGGGTAACAGCCAGAGCTCGACAAAGACCTGAGATGAGAGAGAGGCTATAAAGGGCTGCCACAAAGCATCTACGTGTTGAAATCACCCCCCTTCGCCTGCAATGTGAGGAGGTGACAGTGTGCCGAGCGGATGTACCCCAAACTTCCGGCAGGAGTGTCGGCCACTGCTCAAACTGGTCGGCCAACAGAGGCGAGCCCGGGTCAAGTCGAGCTAGCGGCCATCACCCTACTGGCTGGCAGCATGTCCCAGCCGGCTGCAAGCATGTCCCAGCCGGCTGCAAGCAGCCGAGCAGACATCCCTCGCACACTGCTGGCTGCCAGTGGCTGCGTTCAGACTCGGCTGCCGCAGCAGAAATCACTGTCTGGGCACTTGATCCCCTGCCCCTACACACAGCCGAGTGCACGGCGTACTTGAGGTTTGTAGCTATGCCAAGCACCGCCGTTTCTTTACATCCTCCCACTGCGGAATGCCCCTAGCCATCATGCCGCGCGTGGTGGCTCAACTTTTGACACCTGGTAGTCATTGCCACAGCAAGCCGTGCGATGTAATGCACGCGTGCCGGAGACGGGCAGCCACGCAGCGCACTGTGTATGGCTAGAATCATCAATGCCTGGCTCACGCTCAGACCTAGCGACCCAGAGCAGCACCACATCCAGCCCCATCCACCCGGTCTAGTGGCCCTCGATGCAGCTGGCCACCTGTGCATATCGAGGCAGTAGCTATTGTCGCTACCAAGAGGCAGTGTACCATGCTGAGGCTTTAGCCGCCCGTGAGGGTTCTATAGGGGAGCTAAACTTGGGTGGCGATAGGTCGGTGGACACAGAGGATGGGGGTGTGCTCGACCGTGTCTGTCGGCGGCGAGCGCTCGTCGGCCAGCCACGGGTGTGCGAGGATGGCAGCAATGGAGGCGCGACGGGCGGCGTCTGGATGGAGCACCTGCGCCAGCAGCTCCTTGGCGGCGGGGCCCACTGACTCGGGCACGGGCGGGGCGCCCTCGAGGATGGACATTTGCGCGCACTGGCAGCAGTCGCGGCTGAAGGGCGGCGCGCCGCAGAGCATGTAGTACAGGACCACGCCCAGGCACCACACGTCGGTTGCATAGTCGAGCGGGGCGGCGGGCGGGCCAGTCTCGGGCAGCACGTCGCTGAACGCGCGGCGCAGGGGCATGGGGGCGGCATAGGCGCGGTGTGCGATTGGGCCTGTTGCAAACCCGACGAGGTGCAGGCGGCGGCGGGGCCCGTCGACCAGCGTCGTCGAGCGCTGCAGCATGCTGACCAGGATGCGGTTCTGGTGCAGGTAGTTGACCGTGCGCACGAGCTGCGCAAACAGCGTGCGCGCCTCGCTCTCGGCCAGCGCGCCGCGCGCGGCCACATACTCGCAGAGCTCCGTAATGTTGTCGTCCCGGATCACTGCCCGGATGGGCTCGGTCGCCGGTATCTCGGACAGAATGACCGGCCCGCCGTGGTACAGCCGGGCCAGCGACTGCGAGGCGGCGTCCTGGCGCCGCGCCGCGGCCTTCCCCGCGCGCTCGGCGCTGGCCGGCACGACAAACTCGATGTCGAGGATGTTGTCGGCGTCCTGGTGCACCGCAATGCAGGCGATGCTGTCGGCGCCGTCGCCCTCATCGCACGCTGCTGATGGCGCCGATCGCCTGCGGGCCAGCAGTCTGTGGACAAGCTTCTTTAGGCCCATTGTGCTCGTGGAGAGGGGGTGGGAAACACCTACCAGTCGTGGAATGTGAAGTAGCAGGGGAGGAGGGCGGAGGGGAGGCGCCCGATCCCCACGCACACTGCCAGCTTTTACACACATGTGTCGGCCGGCGGAGTGTGCAAGCCTCCGGCGTATTGTCTCTCGGGAGGCTGGCTGATGGCTGACAAAAAGGAGACTTTTTGCTGGCCGAAGCGCCGGCGGCGACGACTGCGAGCTCAGCTAAAAACCACCGACTGGGCAGCGCACAGGGCCCAGGTAGGGCGGCCAAGTGGACTCTCCAGTCAACGCCGTCCCCTTTTTTGATCATCCGGTGGTGTGGGAGGGTCGGGGGGCGCACGACTGGGAGGGTGTGTGGATGTGACATCTTCAGTTGGAGGTGGCAGAAGGTGGGAAGGGACACATTCTACGCCTGCACAAAGAAGAGCAGGTAGGCGGCGGGAGAGGACACCTGGGCCTCGTCTATGGGGGTGACCCTGGTGTCGTCGAAATAGTTCCACTGGTTGCGGGGCCTGCTGTAGACGCCCGCCGTATAGTGGCCGCTGGACAGCGAGCCGTAGTGGTTGACGACGCCATAGAGGTTGTAGCGGGTGGTCGGGTGGGGGCCCGGCACCACATAGCGGCCCATGTGCAGGTTGCGCGTGGGCACGCGGACGTCGGCCTCGATTTTCTCGCGGAAGTGGCCGACGGTCGAGAACCGCTTGAGATGCACCGTCAGCACGTCCGGCAGCCGCGAGATCAGCAGCCGCTTGGTCGCCCGCCGCTTGGCGTTGCACCGCGGGCACTGCCACCGGTTGTCGCCGTCCAGCACCTCCGTCTCCGAGTACGCGTCCAGGCACCGGTAGATGTCGACCGGCAGTGCCTGCGGCTGCGGCTGCGACGGCGGCGATGTCCTGTTGCGGCGCAGCAGCAATGGCTTGTGGCTACCGCCGTCGTCGGCCGACAACGACCTCGGGGCTGGCGCGGGGGCCGGGTCTGGGATGGGCACCGACAGGTCGGTAAATGTGTGGTATGTGGTGGAGGTGTGGCCGCAGGTCATGCACGTGAGGCGCGACTGGATCTGGCCCTGGAAGATGCGGGAGACGGCGGACCAGTTGCGGCGGCGGCTCTCGCGCCAGGCGTGCAGGGCCTGGCTGGCGTCGGGGAGGGCCTCAAAGTGGCGCTCCTCGTCGGGGGTCATGGCGGGCGCCGGCGGCGGGCGCGGGTGGACGTCGTTGAGGGCCTCGTGCAGGGCGTCGGTCAAGAAGGACGCAAACTCATGGGCGTCCTCCTGGCTGTCGCTGCCAAACTGCTCGGAGCAGGCGGCCACCGCCGTGCGGAAGCGCACCGGCGACACGGCGGCGAGCTGCCCGCGCCACAGCGTCTCGACCAGCTGGGCAAACTCTGTCGCCACATCGGCCTGCGTGCCGCCAGCGCGCGCAGCAGCTGCCCGCCGCCAGTCGCCCCGCAAAAAGTACCGCGCCAGGGCCTCGGTTCCGGCCAGGCACTGCACGACGCTGTTCATGAAGCACGTGTTGCCCAGGTTGCCCAGCCCCGTCACGCCATACGAGCCGGCATCCGCCAGCTGCGTGCTCCGGCGCCGCCGCCCGCCCGGCGACAGGCACGCCGCGTCGTCGTTGCCGCCGTCGTTGTCCTCTGCGTGCTGCTCGAACGCCCCCGAGTGCCGCGGATTGCCGCTGCCCGCAACCCGGCCGCTCAGCGACGGGTCCGAGCCGATCGCCGCCGGCTGGCTATACATCCGCGGGCTTGTGGCTGCCACCGGCAGGCTGGGCAGCGGCGGCAGGGCGACCAGCGGCAGCGGGGGGCCGCCCCGGGCCCGCTGGTCGGCAAACCCGGCCGGCGGCCGCGGTGGCAGCAGCGCGGCCGGCATGGGCGGCGGCACGCGCCGGCTCTGCAGCGCTCCTGCGGGCGCGGGCGCCGTGCTGACCAGCACCGGGTCCGCCCCCAGCGTGGACAGCGAGTCCGAGTCGGACCCATCCGCGCTCCGCAGAGGGCTCTTCCGCGTGCCCTGCTCCGCAGATGCGCGGCGCTCGGGCGCCACGGCGGTGTACGGCGGCGGTGGCGGCGGCGGCAGCAACAGCGGCGGCGGCGCGCCCTCGTTGATGCTCGGCAGCTCGGGGCTAACGGCCACGGCCGCGCGGTTGCTGCCACGCCCCCGGCCGAGGATGCGGACTCCCGGGAGCACGGCGTCCTCCGTGCCTGCAGCAATGCTGCTCCTGTCGAAGCCGCACGCCGTGCTTGCGCGGCCCAGCGGGCGCGGGGTCACAACGGCCGCGTCGGCCAGTTCCGCCAGCGGCGGCGGCGGCCCGGCCATCCTCGGCATGGCGAAGGCACCGTCCGGCCCTGGGAGCGAGAACTTTCGCAGCCGCAGGGGCGGTTGTGGTGGCACCCTCGTGTGTGCAGGCGCGGCCGACAGCGGCATCGGCGTGTCCTCAAATGTTGCGGACTCTACCGTTGCCCCATCAATGACCTCCCGCAGCGGTCGCCGCCTCGCACTGCACACGGCGCTGGATTGTGTGTCGCCCGCCGACAGCTGCTCAAACTGCCGGATAAGATGCGACGCTCGGCTATTGTCGAGCCGCGGCATTATTTTTGGACAAGAGGCTTCTGCGCCAGCAATGGCCGCCCCAATCCCGAACCACGGTTGTCAAACACCCCCCTCTCCACCTCCGCCAAGTATACTGGTGGGGTGTCAGTGGCAGGATCGCGTGGTGTATGAGAAATTACACGCAGTGAGTGGCTGACTACAACCAGTGTGAGCGGGCAGGCAGTTGATGAAGAATAAAAAGCACAGCGAGCAGCGTGGACGAGAGGCCCCAGCCAAGCACTGCCGGGGAGGGGCATGAGCAAAGGCTGGAGAGCGGAGCGGGGCGCGTCTTTGGCCGAAACGGCGACGCATGCAGACAAGGCAGCGGGCAATGGCGCATCCGGCGCCCTTTCCATGCGGGTCCGCCAAAAAGCAAACGCCATAAAGACGGGTCCCCCCGCTCGAAAGAGGGCGGAGTAGTGGCAGACCGTGCGTCTCCCTTCCACCACGACACCCCCTCCCAGAAAGAGCCTAACGCGCGGCGAGTGCGCTCCCTGGCACGGGGGGATTACGGGGGTTTTCTTCAACGGGCGCCAAGCCCCCAGACACGCGGCCGGGGCACTTTTCCGCCCATGGAAGCGTGGAAGGCGGGGTGGCCACGGGCCTGCCCGTGCGCCGGCAGCCTCGCCACATCTGGCGCGCAGCCGTGATGTCGCAGCCGGTGACGCAATGTCCGCATGTGCTGGGGGCTGAGCCTGCCGCCCTTGCGGCGCGCGCAGTTCCGGGCGCGATGCAGATGTGCGCCTGCATGCAGCAGCCAATCTGCACCTGCGCGCAGGGCCCCAGGGGTTCTATCGGAACAGCTGGCCAGAGATGATCGCCCAGAGGCGGGCAGCCGGCTATCCTCTAGCACCCCCGGCGATGCGCAGCGCCTGTGGCCAGCTTGACGGCTCTCTCCATCTCCCGCGTGAGATGGGGGGAGGGGCGGGCGCAGTGGAGGGCCGGCTGGCCTGCGTGTTGTGTTTGGGACGCCTTGAATTTGGCGCTCAGGGTTCTCCGCAGAACCTTCGACTGCGCCACCACGACGGGAGGCTTGCCCCTGTCCGCCGGCCAATGGGTGCCCGGACCTGCTTTTGGGGTTGGTGCCCCGGCATTGTTGTCGTGCGGGAAGCGCGCGCCGTCGTTGCGGCTGACCAGAAACGCCTGTCCGCAGGGCGCGCCACGCAGGGAACCACACGCGCGCCGTATATAGGGAGGGCCCAGACGGCGGCGTCCCCCCTCCAAAAGCTTCCTACTCGTCTCACACCCGTGTCCTTGCAGCCTCCCATCTCTTAGCCACCCATCCACCATCTTCCTATCCGAAAAGGCAATCAGCCGCAAGAGGTCAGCCCGCGTGGCCACGCATACCCTCCCCATGCCAAACATCTTCAACCGGTTCCGCCGACGCGTCTCGGAGGCAGAGTCGCTGCCATCGTCGCAGGCGCCGTGTGTCCCCGACCACCCGCCGCGCATTGACAGCCATGGGTCGCCGCGGCACTGGGGCCCGCGCGCCGCGGCGCTTGCGAGCGGGGTGGCGCGGCGGTCAATGGACATGCGGCGGTCGCTCGCGGCCAGCCGCGCGACGGCGGAGAGCGAGTCGCTGGGCGCAGAAGCAGCGGTGCCGCCGGCGGGGCTGAAGCAGCCGTGGCAGGTGGTGCGGCGCTCACTGCTGAGCAGCTGGATCAACGTTCTGCTACTGCTGGTGCCCGTGGGCATAGCGTCGCACCCGGCAAAGTTCCCGGACGTGGCGGTGTTTATCATCAACTTTTTCGCAATCGTGCCGCTGGCCAAGGTGCTCGGGTACGCGACGGAGCAGCTGGCGCTGCACCTGGGGGAGACGCCCGGCGGGCTGCTGAACGCGACGTTTGGCAACGCGGTCGAGCTGCTGGTGGGCGTCCTGGCGCTGGTCAAGGGCCAGATCGAGATTGTGCAGACGTCGCTCGTCGGATCCATCCTGAGCAACCTGCTGCTGGTCGGCGGGTGCTGCTTCTTCTTTGGCGGGCTGCGCAACAACGAGCAGGTGTTCAACGCCCACGCGGCGCAGTCGTACGGCTCGCTGCTGGCCATGGCCATCCTGTCCGCGCTGCTGCCCGCCGCGTACAACTCGCTCAACGCCCGCGCCACCGAGCTCAAGAGCGGCACCCTGACCCTGTCCCACGTCACCGCCATCTCCCTGCTCATCATCTACGTCGCCTACCTGTTCTTCCAACTCAAGACCCACTCCAACCTCTTCTCCGCCGTGCCGCGCGAGGAGCGCGCCGCCGCCGCCCAGCGCCCGCCCAAGACGCCCTCCGACGAGGAGAGGGACGCGGCGACTCCCGTTGTCGTGCCCGCTGTCCCCGCAACCGCGGTGCCCACAGCTGTCGCGACTCCCGAGCTGCCCCAGTCGCCGCCGCTGCCCGACACATCCCGGCCATCCGCCGATCTCAATGACGGGCCGGGCCTCAACCACACCGTCGTCGTTCCGGCCAAGGAGGTGGCCGCCCCGGCTGGCCGCCCCGCCGCTGGCAACTACAACGATGAGGACGCGGACGACGAGGAGGAAGAAAGGCCCGAGCTGACGGTCATGGCTGCACTCGTGCTGCTGCTGGTGATTACAGGGCTGACGGGCGTGTGCGCCGAGTTCCTGGTCGACTCGATCGACGGGCTGACGACAAAGTGGAACCTGTCGCCGTCGTTTGTCGGCATGATCCTGCTGCCCATCGTCGGCAACGCCGCGGAGCATGTGACGGCGGTGACGGTGGCGGTGCGCAACAAGATGGACCTGGCGCTGGGCGTGGCCGTCGGGTCGAGCATCCAGATCGCGCTGTTTGTGATGCCGTTCCTGTGCATCCTGGGCTGGATCATCGGCCAGCCGCTGACCATCTACTTTTCGCCGTTCACCACCGTGATGCTGTTCATCACCGTGCTGCTCGTCAACTACATCATCGGCGACGGCCGCACAAACTGGCTCGAGGGCCTGGTCCTCGTCTTTGCCTACGTCATCATTGGCGTGGCCTACTTTTTGTACCCAAAGGACATGGCCACGTCCTAGCGCCTTCCCCCGTGCCGCTTGCCTGCTTTTCCTCCTGTCTGCGTTTTACATCTGGCGTGTGCGCCCTTGCTCAGCACGTCTAATCGGCACTTGGGACGTCGTTCTCGAGCGGACACCCTGGCAAACAGGCGACATTGCGCGGCGGTGCCGGTGGCAATGTGCACGTGCGAGGATCACCCCGCAGCGGGCGGCGGGATTGGCCGATCGCCCCGCCTTGCTGTGTGCGACGGCGGGCCTGTCCGCGTGACTGGCCGCTTGGGGGGCCAAAAGGCTGGGGCGGTCTGCATGAGCCTGTGAACGGGCGGCCCGCGCTGCGATTGGCCCGATTGCCTGCAAATGCGCGGCAGGAGCGGCGCGCTCTGCGCTTGGACGGCGCACGGGTCGTGTGTAACGCCCGTGCGCCGGGCAGGACTCCCACCGGCTCTGGCAGCGGCAAAACCGGCAGCGGCACAGGCCGCGCCCTCCCGCCCGCACGGGGGGGGGGGCGATAAGAGCACCTCTCCTGTATCCTGGCCTCTTCCCGCATTCGGCGTGCTCCAGCCTGTCACCGCGCAACAGGTCCAAAAACGAGCCAGTTCCTCCTCTCGCCGTCGCCCAGTTAGCAAACGATCACCTTCTCTTTGCTCCCCTCCAACCAACTGCCACTATCCGGGGCGCGTGTGCGCGGAAAGAAGGGAGCGCTTCCCGGGGGCCTATCCACGCAAATGATCCACGCCGGCGACCAGTTCGCGTATCAGCTGGGCGGCCAGTCGGCCGCTGGGTCGGGCCCGGGCGTGTCTCCGATCGCGTACAGCCAGGGCCCGTTCGCGCCCGCGCCGCCCGAGCACGGGATGTTTGTCCCCAGCCAGGCACAGCAGCCGCAGACGCCACAGCAGCAACAGCACCACGCGATGCTGGCCAACATGGGGACGTTTGGCGACCCGGCGATGCTCCAGCAGCTCCAGCGCCACCCGCCCAGCGGCCCGCAGCACCCGTCACAGGCGTTCGCGCCCGATCTGCCGCTGCAGCACCAGCAGCGGCCGCAGCTTCCCATGGGCGGCGGCGTGCCGGGATTCGGGGCGTACCACCCCGACGTGCCCATTGACCACCAGCAACTGCAGGTGCCGCCGCCACCGCCGCCGGCGCCGCCGCCACAGCCGCTCCCGGCCACCAACGATGCTGGCGAGAGCCCCGTGTTTGTCAACTCGAAGCAGTACCACCGGATAGTGAAGCGGCGGGAGGCGCGCGCGCGGATGCTGGCGGAGCACAAGCTCAACATGAAGCGCAAGCCGTATCTGCACGAGTCGCGCCACCGCCACGCGATGCGCCGGCCGCGGGGCCCCGGCGGCCGCTTCCTGACGGCGGCCGAGATCGCCCAGATGGAGGAGAGCGGCGAGCTGCCGCGCCAAAACCAGTCCGCAGCGGAGAGCCGGGCGACGTCGGCCCACCGCGACTCGCCGCCCACCGATAGCGGCCGCTCCCGCTCGCCGTCGCGGTGACCCCCGTGTGCTGCACCAACCCAGCAGTATCTCTTCTTCCTTGCGTGTCAAACCCGTTGGTAAATGAAAAAAAGGCCATCAGCACTGTACAAAAATGGCATGTCAGACGTCTGCGCAGTGCTCGACATTGTTCACCCGGTTGCCCTGCCGGCCAACAAATGCTGGCGGGGCGTGGTGCATAGCGTTGTGCTGGCGAGAGGATGGCGGCGAAGAAGCAGCTCCAACAGCCGCCAGAGGCGATCCAGCCGCAGGCGTCGCCAGTGGTAGTCGAGGTTTGGCGACAACAGCCTCCATGGTCGCGCTGCGGTGCGCGCAGCGATCGTTGCAAGGCCACCCCTAGCCTACTCGTTAGCTTGAATTTACGGCCCGGTGCAGGGCAGCGTTCGCAGAAAGAGCAAACTCATCCAGTGGAATGTTCCACTTCTCATGCTGCCTACCTTTGAAGGGCAATGCCTGCTGTTTGTAGGGCGTCGTATTGGGGACGTAGGCAGTTGGCGCAGCGGTGGGCGATCTGGCAAAGGGAGACTTCCGCTTGCAATAAAGGGGCGGACGGCGGCACCAGCCATGCTGGAGCCCTACAAAGACCTGGCTAGGGGAGCCCACCCCCCGTCCACCACCGGCGGGCGACTGAGTCTGCAGTGTTAAAACCCCCGTCACAGCCGACGCGCCACTGGCCATCGCCACTCCTACTGGAGCCCCCTTCTTTATCACCACAGATTGAACGCCTGACGAGTAGACACGCCGCCGGTGGACAACTTCTAACTGGCATCTGATGGACTCGTTGTGCCCCGTGGGCAGCGAGGGCTGGGGCCCATTGAGCCCCTCCCGCCCCGTCGATTTCACCAGCTGCTTCCAGTATGGCGTCCTGTCGGCGAGTGTCAGCGCCCTGTTCGTCGCTGTTGCTGTCAAGCGCCTCCTGCGTCTCAAGGGTGCCCCGCTGCTGCCTCATGAGCTGGTAGCTGGCGGCATCTTCCGCGCCAAGCTCGCCGTGGCAGCCGCTGCAGCCTTGATTTCGGCGGCCGAGTTTTGGTTTGCATGGAGCCAGTACCCGCTCGCCTCGGTCTTTACCATCGCCATGGCCCTGCAGTCAGCCGCTGCTGGCGCTGCTGTGCTTTTGCACTACCGGGAGCAGCTGGCCAGCTGCGTCGCATCAACGCCGCTCCTGCTCTACTGGCTCGCATCTGGCACCATTGCGTTGGTGCGCCTGCGCACCGCTGTGGCGACTGGCCTTGCCGACACCAATCCGATTTCAGTGGCCGCTATCGCGAGCTATGCGCTGGTTGCGCTGGTGGCGATCGTGCTCGAGTGCCAGCCCAAGCCGGAGCAGCTCTACGACTCACTGAACAGCGATGAGGATGCCGAGCGTTCGTTCGGGACACCTGAAGAGCGCGCAAACATCTTCTCGTCACTCACCTTTGCATGGCTCGAGCCTATGATTGCGGCCGGGTTCAAGAAACCTCTAAAGGTGGACGACATTGGCGGGCTGAACAGCCGGTACTTTTCAGAGAACGCTACAGTGCAGTTCCGCCGCAACTGGGAAGCCTCGAGCCACTCGGGCCGCCCTGGCTTGGTGCGCAGCACGGTGTGGACATTCAAGCGCGAGTTGTCGCTGGGGGCGGCCTACAATGTGGCCAGCGATTTGCTACCGTTTCTGCAGCCGATTCTGATGTCGCGGCTGATCGGGTTTGTGGCAACGTACAACACCGCGCTGGCCGAGCCGATCGAGAACGGCTACTTTTACGCCGTGGCCATGTTTGTCGTGGTCACGTTGGTCATGCTGGCCAACCAGCAGCAGGATGCCGTGAGCCAGGACCTGGAGGTGCTCTTGGAGACGAACCTGGCCACCGCCATCTACCGCAAGGCACTGGTGCTGTCCAACGACATGCGCAAGGAGCACGACATTGGCGCCATTGTCTCCCACGCAAGCGTCGACACGTCACGCGTGACATTGTTTGTCAGCAACTGGCTGTCCCAGACTACCCTGCTCCCGGTGCGCCTTTTCCTGGCCGTGTACATGCTCTACCGCACGCTGGGGTGGAGTGTTCTGGTTGGAGTGCTTGCCATGGTCCTCAGCACGCCAGTGACAGGCCCTGTCATCCGCCAACTCGGCGCAATCAACAGGCAGTTGGTGGCTCATGCTGACAGCCGCATGCGGGTCATGAATGACGTGCTCTCGGGCATCCGGATCATCAAGCTGTACGCCTGGGAGTCGCCGTTCATCCAGCGCATCAACGATGTCCGCATCGGGATGGAGCTAGTTGCGGTCCGCGAATACGGTCGCGCTCGGGCGATGTTTTCGTTCTTCACATCGCTGATGCCGTTTGTCGTCACGTTCGCAACGTACAGCGTGTACAGCATCTGGGGCAACGAGTCGCACGGGCCGCTGAACCCGCAGCTGGTGTTTGTGTCGCTGTCATTGTTCAATATGCTGCAGGGACCGCTGCAGCAGACGACCAACATTGTGGCCAGGTATATCGACGCCAAGGAGGCGCTCCGCCGCATCCACGCCTTCCTGACCGCTGACGAGATCGACTTTGCCGCAATCGGCCGCGGACCGTACGACCGCGACTCGCCTACCGCCAGCACAAGCGACGTGCTGGTCAGCGTCGACGGCGCAACATTCAAGTGGCTGTCGACAGGCGAGCCAGTGCTCAAGGACGTCGACATAAAGTGCCGCCGCGACGAGCTGGTGGCCGTCATTGGCCGTGTCGGCGCAGGCAAGTCGTCGCTGGTGTCGGCCATCCTTGGCGACATGGTCAAGTGCGCGGGCGCTGTGACCACCTGCGGCAGCATTGCGTATGTGCCGCAGCAGCCGTGGATCATGAACGCAACGCTGCGCGACAACATCCTGTTTGGCCACCGGTTTGACCAGGCGTTCTACGACCGCGTCATCGACGCGTGTGCGCTGCGCCAGGACCTGGACATGCTCCCCGCCGGCGACATGACCGAGATTGGCGAGAAGGGCATCAACCTGTCTGGCGGCCAGAAGGCGCGGGTCTCGCTTGCGCGGGCCGTCTATGCGCGCGCCGACGTCTACCTCCTTGACGATCCGCTGGCCGCCGTGGACGCGCACGTTGGCAAGCACATCTTTACCAACGTGCTGGGCCCGCAAGGCCTGCTCAAGACGCGCGCGCGCATCCTGGCCACCAACGCCATGCAGTACCTGAGCAGCGCCGACAACATTGTCATGCTGGCAGGCGGCGCGGTTGTGGACCACGGCTCGTTTACAGACTGCATGGCCAGGCAGGGCGAGGTGCACGAGTTTGTCCACCGCTTTGTCGACGAGGCGCAGTCGTCAGGCTCTGGCAGCAGCACGACATCTGACACTGAGCAGGGCGAGATTACCGTTTCCGGGCAGGCGCTGCGCAAGCTGGTCAGGCCGTCGCTGGGCCAGGCCGACGCAGAGGAGGTCAACCGCACCCTGTCCCGTCGCCGCAGACATGCATCGCGTGTGGGGCTCACAGACCAGGCGGCCAATGTGGCCAGGACGACCACGGACGAGGTCAGCCAGGAGGGCAAGGTGCGCTGGGAGGTGTACCGTGCGTTCATCCAGGCTTGTGGTATGCGCAATGTGTCTGTGTTTGTCATGTCGTTGGTCGTGGCATCGGTGACGAGCGTCGGCGCCAACCTGTGGCTCAAGCACTGGGCCTCGACAAACGCGGAGATTGATGCCGCTGGCATGCCCATCCGCCGGCCAGAGCACTCAGCGTTGTACTACCTGCTCACCTATGGCGCACTCGGGCTGTTGGGCGCGTTGATGACCTCGCTCCAGCTGCTGATGCTGTGGACCCGGTGCTCCATCACTGCGTCGACCGAGATCCACCAAAACATGCTGGCCAGCTTGATGCGTGCGCCAATGTCATACTTTGACACAACACCGATGGGGCGCATCCTCAACCGGTTCGCGTCAGATGTCAGCCACTGTGACACGTACCTGCCGAAAAACTTTTCTGACTTGATGGTCTTGGCAAGCACGGTGGCCACGTCGGTTCTCGTCATTGCATTTGCCACGCCAACGATCGTCCTGGCGCTGATTCCACTTGTGATCGCATACAACAGTGTGCAGCAGCGCTATCTGGCCTGCAGCCGCGAGCTGAAGCGCATGCTGTCGACGACGCGCAGCCCGATTGTGGCGCACTTCCAGGAGACCCTTGGCGGTGTGGCAACTGTCCGCGCATATGGCCACCAGGCGCGGTTTACACATGAGAATGAGAGCCGTCTGGAGGCCAATACCCGCGTGAACTGGGCGTATTGCATGCTTCGCCGCTGGCTGACGCTGCGTCTGGAGACCATGGGCAACCTTGTGATGGTCGGCACCACAGTGTTGGCCGTAGCGTCGCTCCACTACACTGGTGATGGCGATGCCGGACTGGTAGGCCTGGCCGTAACCTACTCGTTCCTGCTCTCGAGCCAGCTGAGCAGCACAGTCAAAGTCTACACCGATCTGGAGAACTCGATGACACAGCTGGAGCGCTGCATCGAGTACGCCAACCTCCCGCAGGAGGCCCCCGACGTGATCGACGACCGCCGCCCCGACGACCAGTGGCCCGCGCAGGGTGCGCTCGAGTTCAAGGACTACTCGATGCGCTACCGCGAGGGGCTCGACCTGGTGCTCAAGGGCCTGTCGTTCAGCGTGCAGCCCGGGCAAAAGGTGGGCATCGTCGGCCGCACCGGGGCGGGCAAGTCGTCGCTGACGCTGGCGCT
>JANBUN010000017.1:0-21779 GCA_027579315.1 Coemansia helicoidea | reverse complement strand
GGCGGGCTGCGTGGTGCGCCGTCGCTGGAGGCGCCGTCAACTGACATGGCCTGCGACCCCGGCCGGTCTGTCGCGTCGCCCGCAGGTGCCAGCCTGGAGCTCTGCAGCAGGGTGCTCTGGAGGCCGCCGCCAAACAGGGACGCTCGGAGCGGGTCTGGTTTGTCGGCCGGCATTCTGCGGGCTGCGTGCTGCTAAATGAGACGAGAGCGGCGCCAAGCTGAGAAGAGCAGCTTGCGTGCAAACCGAACGTGAACGCGACCCCCTCGCGTTGTGATTGAGCTGACCCGCTTTGTGGGACGGCAAACCACGGGCCAGATCGCCCATCGTGGAGTCCTGCCGTGGGCGGCACCGTCAAACCGCATGGCCGCGGCAACCGGACCGCGGTGCGAGGATCTTTTGGGTCGGCGATGCTCCGCCCACCTGGTTGTCTTTACTCCACGTTTCGTCGAGAATGAGCGAATACTGGCGCACAGCTCGTTCACCCGCTCTTGCTCCACTATGTAGCGTTCCTGTAGTGGGCTTTGCCGTCTATGGCTTCTACGGGGCAAACACCGCCCTCTTGTCTAGTGTGGACGCGGTGCAGTGCGCTGTAGACTCCGGGCGCGGGTTGAAGATCGCGCCGGATGCCGAGTCCAACATTGTGATGATGCCTGTGTTCAAATACAGCCAGAGTACCAGTGTTGTCAGCAACCGACTGTAGTGGTGCCCAGCGTCGCCATTGTCGCATACACGGCGTTCGCCGTCGAGGGCGCAAAGTGCGCTGCTGAGACACTTTGGCAGAAGGTCCCGATTACCGTGCACTCTCACCGCAACACGCCACTCAAGCACTGGCTTGCTGCCTATAGTACAGAGCCAGGGTACCATGGCTTTTCTGTATGTGACAGTCAAAGAACATGTTGGAGACTGCGCAGGAATAGACAGTGTGACTATCCAGAGAATCACTCGCTGATGGTCTCTCGCCGAGTTGGATACAGCCTCTTTATCGCCCTGTCGCGCGCCTCGCGGAACGTTTTCATAAGGTCGTCGACAATCTTGTCGGCGATTTCGGCACGTCGCGCGAACGGATCGGTGATGTTGATATCGACGCCGAAGTCATACTGCTTTTCTTGTGGCCGTTCTCCGTTTTGTAGTGCCTTCGCTTTTTCCTTGCCCATATAGCACCCATGGCACAGGAGCGATGCACCCGGGTTGAAGAACAGATCTTTGTGAAGGCGCTCCACGAGATCCTCGAGCGGTTGGTATCGCGCATCGCCGCTGATGAACTCGGCCAGGATATGGTTCTCAAAGAGGCTGGTGGAGCTCATGTGCGCCCGCTTATCGGTCGCTATATCCGCTTTGCTGCCGTTCCGCCACTTCAAGATCTGTTTCAGCGGCTTGTCCCTGGGGCGCTCCTGGTCATCGTCGTTCACACCGGACGCGCCCTGCCAGCACAGTGCATAAATGCAGGATTCCCAGTCATCAAGGGCGGTGAGCTTGACCTGGCTCTCCTCCAAGTTTCCGACACTCATGAAAGGCAGAGTGCCGGTGCCATCAGGTTGCGCCGCAACGTGCTCCACGTCCAGGCGAATCGCATTATCAAAGTCGATCAGCATCCCGCCGACCATGTCGCCTGTCCGGCGCACAAGGATGTTGTTGATCGAAATGTCGCGGTGCAGTATCCCGCAGCGCCGAACGATCTCCGTGTGCGCCTCCATGGCATCACACACAGCGACGATGAGTTCGTCGGGCGAATCGACGGTCTGCAGCGGTTCGCCAACAGGGCTCATCGCGATGCGCTTGTGCTCTCGCAGCGGCATAGCATCTGGCGGCGCAGTGTCCGACATAACCAGGTCAGCCATAGCCGCGGTAGTCGTGTCGTCGACGTCGGCTGGACCTCTGCCTGGGACCTGCACGAGGCCGGCTACCTCCAGCATCGGGTATTTGCCAGCGAGGTTCGCATCGGCACCGAGAGTGTCGTGGATATGGCGCAGGAATGCGACCTCGTCGCGCGGGCTACCGGCAGAGTCCTTGAGAACGCGCGGCCAGCAGTCCTTGATGAAGACTTCCTTCTCGGCTCCGCCCGCTTTGGTCGTGCCGACAAAGCACCGTGTGCGCCGTCCAAGCAGTGAGTACGACTGGAAAACCATCTCCAGTCCACTGTACACGTGTGGAGTGCCGTTCTGAAAGACCTTAATAGTCCACTCGCCATTATCATCGCGCCACATGGTAGGATCGTAGCCCACGCGCGTGCTCTCGCACAGAGACCAGTTCACGAACAGCCCCACGAGCTGCTCTCGGCCCACAGGTTCGGAGACATCCACGGCCTTGGACGCGTAGATCTTGTCGTTCCCGAGAAGACAGGCCCGCACGAGCGTGCCACACACCGTGAGGCCCCACAGGAAGCGACGATGCGGCTGGCTCCCGTAGATGTTGCGCGAGTACCTGGCCAGTTGCTCGTATGCGTCCGTCTGGCCGTTCTGGCTGTACTTGGCCTCGATCAGGCACAGCGCCATTGCATAGTCAGGCTTGATGACAGGGCCGACGTTCGGGCAACCGGTCACCATGTGGTCGACGCGGTCCAAGTCATCAGCGCCGTCTGGCTTGACGTCGGTCTTCTCAAACGGCACAATGCTGCGCGCCCGAGGCTTGCCGTCGCGCTCCTGTGTGTGGCGGCTCACGCTGTCGGCGACACACTTGACAAACGCGTTGATGCCTGGGTACATGTCCCTCTCCACTTTCACGGCAGACCCGGGATCGTTCATAGTCACCCAGTCAACCAGATCGCTGTACGCGTCGGTTGGAACTACGGGTTGCGATGCAGCCGATGAAGAGACACTCGCCAGCAGCTGGGCGGGCAAGCGAGCCCGCGACCGAGTCACTGGCCCCGAATATAGACGCGACTGTCTACCCGACAGGCCGGGATGCTGCACACCATCGGCCACCTGAGCCGCCGGCGGCACAGCCTGTGCGCCTCCCCCGCCGCCCGACCTCGCCGCCCCCTGCTTTGGTGCGACGATGAGCTCCTCGAGCTCGATGCACACGCGCCGAGCGGTTTCCTCTGCCAGCTGGCGGTCTTCCTTGTTGAGAGGCTGCGCAGACTCGAAGACCCCGCCAACGTCGGCAATGAGATCATGCTTAACAATGAGCATCGCCTCTGTCTTGCGCTCTTCCTTGATGGCGGCCATATCGGTATGCATGTTCGTAACTGCGCTGCGGTGGCTGCTGCGTGAAATGACCGACGACACCCTTGGAGGTTTTGCTGCTCTAGTAGCGCCGGCTACACACCCTGGCACGCAGCGGGGCGGCTGGCTGAGGTGGTTAGCGCTGTGCTCAGGTTTGTGCACTGCCGCACAGAGCAATCCTGTCGAAGCAGCCGTGGATGTGCACTTACCAGCCGTCTGGGTATCAGGCGCTTTGCCTTTTTTGTCCTGAGTGCGACTAGAACCGAGTGCCGGGTCGTTCATTCTAGCTCCGCTGGGAAGGGGCGCCGTAGAGGCGCTCCCAGCTTCGCCGCCTTTCCCAGTCTCGCTGTTGTTGTCGGTGAGCATGTCCGCGCGGACGTTTGCGCTGCTGCAGTGGGCGGAGCGACAGTAGTTCGGCTGGTGGATGCGGAGCAGTGAAAGAGAAAGGACCGCAAGCGGCAGGGGATTCGACGAGAAAGAAGACCACTCTCCGCAGCAGCCAGCACGCACTAAGCCACCGCCTGCATACGCCACTAGCCACCACGCGTTTACCACTAATTTGGCACCAGTGGAGTTGAAATCTGATCATCACGCAACACATTGCTTGAGTCTTCTATCATCCAAGGGCGGACATGCGGGCGCACCGCCGGCTCCTGCACAAACACTAAACCACTACAGCTGGCTGACAGCGGCAAGGAGGCGAGGATACATGTACCAATCTATCGGATGGCGGCCGCTGACCACGGGCCAAATAGCCCATCGTGGGCTCTGCCGAGGACCCATCGCACCAATACACATGGCTGCAGCCTCCGGACTGCGGTCCACATATGGCCACTCGGAGCAATTACGGTTCCACATCAGTCAAGGCCGTAGCCCTTCTGGCCACGCTGGGAGCAACAGAATAGGTCGTTCCTGCAACGTTAACCTCTTGGGTACTACGTCATGGCCAGGTGTGCTGCCCCGGTTGTCGGGGCGCGCTCAATGGGCGTTGCCATCTACGGCTTCTACGAGGCCAATAGCCTGTTGGAAAAGGCGCAACACGAGACAATGTGGCTACTCAGAGGATCCCTCGCTGGTAGTCTCCAGTTGCGCCGCACGCAGCCTCTCTCTCGCCCTGCCGCGCGCCTCAAAGAACGTTTTCAGGAGGTCGTCGACAATCTTGTCGGCGATTTCGGCACGTCGCGCAAACGGATCGGTGATGCTGATATCGACGCCGAAGTCATAGTGCTTTTCTTGTGGCCGTTTTCCGTTTTGTAGCCTTTCCAGGGCTTCGTCATTCACGAAGGATCCACGGCATAGTGACCACACTTTTGCGTTGAAGAATAGCGTCTTGTGGAGGGCCTCTGCTAGGTCACGCAGCCCGCCGTACCGCCCATCAACGACAAACTCGGCCAGTATGATGTTTTTAAAGTAGGGAGTGGAGCCCATGTGCATCCGCTTCACTTCCGCTATGTCGCCTTTGCCGCCACTCCGCCATTGCAAGATCCGTCTCATTGGGTTGTTCTTGTAGCACTTCTGGTCACGGTCGTTCACACCAGATGCGCCCAGCCAGCACAAGAGATAAACGCACGACTCCCAATCATCAAGGGCGGTGAGCTTGACCTGGCTCTCCTCCATGTTTCCGACACTCATGAAAGGTGGAGTGCCTACCGCATCGGTCCGCGCTGCCATGTGGTTACTGTCCACACGGACCGCATTGTCGAAATCGATAATCATTCCACGCACCTCGCCCTCGTCGCCAATGCCGCGGAATAGGATGTTGTTGACTGAAATGTCGCGGTGCAGTATCCCGCACCGCCGAACGATCTCTATGTGCGCCTCCATGGCATCGCACACAGCAATGATGAGCTCGTCCGGCGAATCGACCATATTTAGCGACACGCCAATAGGTCGCATTGCGATCCGCACGTGCTTTCGCAGCAGTACAGGTTTCGCTAGCTCCAGACCGGACATGGCCGCTGTCGTCGTATCGTCGACCATATCTGCATCTTCGCCCTTGACCTTTACAACACCACCCGTCTCCAGCACCGGGTATTTGCCGGCGAGGCCCGGCACGTCGCAGAGCTTGTCACGGATCTCACGCAGGAATGTGATCTCGTTAGGCTGACCGCCGGCGGCATCCTCCGCAACGTGCGGCCAGTAGTCCTTGATGAGGACTTTCTCGTTGTCCTCAGCAACCATGGCCTTGCCGATAAAGCACCGCGTGTGCCGCCCAAACAGCGACGATGCCCCAACGCATATCCCCAGCTCGTGGTATGTGCGTGTTGCGCCTCCATCAAAGACATTGATCATCCACTGGTCGCGGGCATCGTTGCACCAAATCGTGGGGTCGTAGCCGGCACGAGGTTTCTCGCACACGGACCAGTTAACGAGTAGCTCCACGAAGTGTTCGCGCCCTTCGGGTCCGGAGACATCCACGCACTTGGACGCGTAGATATTGTCGTTGCTTAGCAGACACGCCCGCACATACGTCCCACACACCGTGAGGCCCCACAGGAAGCGACGGTGTGGCTGGACCGCGTAGATGTTACACGAGTGCGTGACCAGCTGCTCGCACGCCTGCTTCTGGTCATCCGGATCGAATCTGGCCTCGACCAGGCACAACGCCGCGCCGCAGTTCGGGTAGCTGGCTAAGTCACATTCTAGGCAGCCGGTCAGCATGTGTGCGTCTCGCGGACGGTCGTCAGTGTCATCGAGAGCGACGTCAGTATTGCCCGGCGGCAGTATGCCGTGCACCAAGCTCTCGTAACGGTGCTCCGGCACGTTGAACTTGACCCTGTCGGCGACAAAACTGACGAAAGCATTGATGCCCCGGTACACGTCCGCAGTATCACGAACAGAAGACCTGGCGTCGTTCATGGTCACCCAGCCAACCAGCTCCTTGTGAGTGGTTGTCGGCCGTGTGGACATTGGCGGAGCCGAAGGGGCTGGTGGAGGATCCTTCGCTGCCAGGGGTGTAGGTCGTCTCGGCGGTTGGGCTTCCTTCGGCGCCGACCTCTTGGCAAGACGTTCAAACAGTGCATCCTGTTGGGCCTTTGTCATCCGCGGCCGCGCTGCTCCATGCTGCTGGCCAGACAAGAGGTTCGACCCGTGCCCCGGCTTGGGCACACGGGTCGCCACTACAGCCATGATATGCGCTTCGATATCGATGCACACGAGCCGAGCAGTATCCGTTGCCAACTGGAGGCACGACGCGCTGAGGGGCTGTGCAGCGTTGAGGACTCCGCCAGTGTCTTCTATGAGTCTGTGTTTGACCTGAGACCTCGCCTCCATCAAGTGCTTATCCTCGAGTTCGTCCATCGGGTGTCAGCGGATTCGGCGTCCAGTTGGAGCGGGTGGTGCGCGCCACGCACGATGCAGACTGCGGTCTACTCTTTGCCCAGGTTTTGTTGCGCTGCCGCACAGGGCGAACTGTATGTGTAAAGCACGGCGCAAACAGAAGGTTGGAGAGACCCCCAAGAGTGGCAACCTCGCGGGTGGCTGCGGTTTTTGTACCCGCTGCGAGGCTGCAACTGTGGCGCTGATCGGCATGCTGTGTACGCCACGTACCTGGCGGCATCTACCAGGGACGCCCTACATCTAATCCACATCATGGCGGCATCCGGACCGCTGATGATGGATGGCGGCATCCAGACCGCAGTCTGGGGATTGCACCGCGCCATAAGCGGCCTCTGTCCGAGACACCCGCCCACTCGCCTCGATCTGGCCCCCGCACTCCGCCCCTGAACAGTCATCCAGCGTACCTAGTGCTTTGTGCTCATGGCCCTTGTCCTGTGCCGCGCGGCAGTGCGGCTGCGGGCGCGGATCGCGCAGCCGCGGTGGTATACGACGGCGCCCGCAGAGGCGCTGAGCCGGGTGCGCAACATCGGGATTATCGCGCACATTGACGCGGGCAAGACGACGACGACGGAGCGGATGCTGCACTACGCCGGGTTCACGCGGCGGATCGGCGACGTGGACGACGGCAACACGGTGATGGACTACCTGCCGGCGGAGCGGGAGCGCGGGATCACGATCCAGTCGGCGGCGATCACCTTTGGATGGCGCGATGCGCAGCTGCACCTGATCGACACGCCGGGCCACGTCGACTTTACCATGGAGGTGGAGCGTGCGGTGCGCGTGCTCGACGGCGCAGTGACGATTCTCGACGCAGTGGCGGGCGTGCAGGCGCAGACGCAGACGGTCTGGACGCAGGCCGCGCGCTACGGCATCCCGCGGCTGGTCTTTGTCAACAAGATGGACCGCGAGGGTGCCTGCTGGCGCCGCTGCGTCGACGACGTCTCCACCAAGCTGAATGCCACCCCGCTCGTGCTCCAGGTCCCCGCGGCGCAAAAGCCGCGCCAGGGCCAGTACACGCCCCGCGAGCTCGCGGTCTGGCTGGACGCCGTGTCCCTGGAGCGCATCACGTTTGACATCCTTTCCGACAGCTCTGGCTCGTCGGTGCGCCGCGAGCGCCTGACGCCGGACGCCGATCCGCAGGCGTTCGAGCTGGCGGCCCAGGCGCGGGCCCAGCTGGTCGAGGCGCTGGCCGAGGTCGACCCCCAGATCATGGACGTGTTCCTCAGTGACCGCGTCGACGGCGATCCGCTGCGGGTTCCCGAGGACGAGGTGCGCGGCGCGGTGCGGCGGGCGACGCTGGCGTCGCGCGCGTGCCCGGTGCTGCTCGGCGCATCGTACCGCAACGTGGGCGTGCAGCCGCTGCTGGACGCAATAGTCGACTACCTGCCGACGCCCACTGACCGGCCGCAGCCGCTGGCTGTGGTGGCTGGTGCCGAGGCGCCAACCAGGGCTGTGGCCAAGGGCGCGCGGCCCGAGGCAGCAGAGGCGGTGCAGGTGCGGCCGGACGCGCAGGAGAAGCTCGTGGCGTTTGCGTTCAAGGTGGTCGTGGATGCGCAGCGCGGACCGATGGTGTTTGTGCGCGTGTACGCAGGCACGCTGGAGGCGCGCTCGGTGCTGGTCAACGGCACGCAGGGCGGCGTCAAGGAGCGCGCCACGAAGCTCCTGCAGATGTACGCCGATCTGCCCGAGGAGATTGCGTCCATCGGCTGCGGCCACATTGGCGTGGTGCTGGGCCTCAAGCAGACAAAGACCGGCGACACGCTGCTGCACCCGCAGCACCCGTCGCTGGCGCGGGCGCACCGCCCCGCCAAGCGGCCCAAGGCCACGGCCGCCCACGGCGAGCCCGAGCCCGTCGGCCTGCAGCTCCACGGCGTCAGCGTGCCGCCGCCGGTGTTCTTTTGCGCGGTCGAGGCCGACTCGCCGCAGGACGAGAAGCCCCTGGCCGACGCCCTGGCCAGCCTGCTGCTCGAGGACCCGTCGCTGCGCGTCTCCCACGACGCCGAGACCGGCCAGACGCTGCTGAGCGGCATGGGCGAGCTGCACCTCGAGATCGTCCGCGACCGCTTGCTCCGTGATATGAAAATCGGCGCCTCCTTTGGCACCATGCGCGTGTCGTACCGCGAGATGGCCGGCCAGCCCGCCGCCGCCGACCACGTCTACGCCAAAGAGGTCGCGGGCAAGGTTGGAAAGGCCGCAATGCGCGTCGCCGTCGCGCCGATCGAGCCCCCGGCCGAGGAGAGCTCTGCTGCCGAGGGCGCCGCGTCGCCAGACACCAACGAGATCGAGGTGGACATGCCAGAAGCCCTCACCACCCCTGACGGCTCACCGGTTGCCGGCGACGGCGAGCTGCGCGAGACCGTACTGGCGGCCATCGAGGACGGGATCCGCAGCGCGCTGTTCCGCGGGTCGGTCCTGGGCTTCCCCGTGGCGCGCACGCGGGTGGATGTGTCCGATGTGCAGTTCTTTGGCGAGGACCTGTCGACGCCCGCTGCCTATCGCGCGTGTGCGGCCCAGGCGCTGCTCCGGGCCCTGGGCGCCTGCCAGCCCGTGCTGCTCGAGCCGATCGCCCGTGTGACCATCCAGTGCCCCGAGGCCGCCGTCGGATCCGTGCTTGCCGACCTGAATGGCGCCCGCAGGGGCCGCGTGCTCAGCCTCGACGACGCGGGCTCAAAGGCCCTCGACGGATCCATGCTGCTCGTCGCAGAGGCGCCCCTGAGCGCCCTCGTCGGCTACTCGTCCGCCTTGCGCAGCCTCACCGCCGGTGCGGCCAACTTTTCCCTCGAGGTCGTTGGCTTTGGCGCGATGACCGCCCAGCAGCAGCAAAAGGTCGTCAACGAGAGCCGCGGCTATGCGTAGCATCTCCTCCCTCCTTCCGAGTGTACAGGATCCCTGCCGAGTGCTTGCGCTGGCCCACCCATGTAACTGGGACCAGGAGCAGATCCGCCTGCGGTCGGCGGTGACGCATCGCGGTGCTGGTCCCCGGATGCGGGTGCCTCCGTGCGTCCTCGCGCCGATCGATCAGGGAGTGCAGACGCCGCAGCCCGGAGCGCTGAGCTCTCTCTCCTCCTTTCTTCAAGATCCATCGAAGCACTCTTGCTTTTACACCTCGCCTGCTGCTTCTTTTGAGAGCTTGACATCCGCCACCAATGCTCAAAGGCAAAGAGCAGGAGGCAAGCACCAGCAGCGCACCCGTGTCGCCCGAGGCCGCGCTACTGGCGACAGCAGCAACGCAGCCGGTACCGCCGTGTGCCGGCGCCCCGATGGCAGGACACTACGCCCCGTTTTCGCTGGACGGGGCGGACATCTCACCAGAGCGCACTGACCCGAGCGCCATCGCCTACCTGGAGACATTCCGCAGCGGCGTGGCCAAGTTCTTTGGCGAGCCCGACAAGGACGGCCGCTCAGCCCGCAACTGGGTGGAGGAGGTGATGGGGTTCCGTCGCGAGTGCCTGGCCGCGCTCCCAAACCAGGCTTTTGCGGCAGCGATACGCAGCAAGCTCGACGGCGTGGCGAAGAAGAGACTCGCACACATGCACACCACCTCCCCAGCCAGGCTGCTTGGCTGGATCCGAGATGCGTTTCCATTGCCAGCGTACCAGAGAGCCCTGCACGAATGGATCGAGACCGGCGCCGCCTTTGAGGGCTGCACCCGCGACGACGTATGCATGCGCGTGACGTTCTATCTGGAGGAGCTGGAAGGCTACACGCTGGGTGTCTCTATCCTCGCCACAGCCGCCAAGGCCATGCTCCCCGAGATATGGCGCAAGGTCGGCGAGCACCCATGCCGCATGACTACCGAGGCGTTTGCCGCGGTGCTGCAGCTCGTCGCAGAAGAGCTGCGAAAGGACCTCGAAGTGCAACTCGAGCCGTTCGGCGTCATGACCAGGGCAAGCGCGGCAAGCGTATCCGCTCAGGCGCTGCCCGACAGCGAGGCGACAGTGTCCAGCTCGGTTGCAATCAAGCTAACCAAGGGCCTCAGGTGGCTGCAGAAAAAGGTCGCGGAGCAGGGCAAGGAGATCGCAGAGCTGAAGGAGGCGCTGGCTCGGCTGTCTGTGTCTTCGGCCACCAGCGTTGCGTGTCCTACGTGCCAACCCACCCCTGGTTGCGCCCCGGATGCTGGCGACGCGCAAGCCCCATCCGCGTCCACTGCAACGCTCGCTCCGCCGGAGAGCGGAGAATCTTGGCGCGGCGACCGCCAGCAGCCGCACTGGGTGAAACTACAGGGCGTGTGCATTGGCGGGGAGTCGGTGGACGCGGTACGCGGCTCGGATTCTGCCAAATCATTCATAACGTCAGCCTTGGTCAAGCGTTTTGGTCTGCGGGTCCGCGAGTTTAAGGGGCCGAAAGCCACAGCGTCGTGGCCAAGCATGGCCCGCCAAATGTCAGGCTGCGTACGTGTGCGGGTGTCGGCTGAGAACGGGTACAAGCGGTGGATGGAGTTTGCCGTCATCGATCGCGAGCAGCCATGGGACGTACTCATTGGTGCGAAGCACGCGGCAGTGCTTGAAGACCAAGCGGCCACCCCTGCTGTGCGTGGTGACCAACAACAAGGCAGCGCCATCGACGTGACTGAACCTCTGGCTGATTGATGGCGCGAGCGAGGATTCATTTTTTGGTAGCGACAACTAAATTGTGCCCGGAACAGAAATGAAATAACCCCGGGTGGCCAGTACAGGGTTCCGCTGGGTCGGGTGAGGCCACTATGACCACAGCGTGCCAAACCTACGGATGCCGACATTGCCGCCGACAAACACAGCCCATGCGCCGGCGTTGGTTGTTTCCGTGCCACTACGGTGCGAAGTCAGCGAGCACTGCTCTCGTCGACCCGAGCGGCTGGGAAGGAACTGGAACCAGCTCGTCGCGATGACCGCCCACCGCGAATAAAAGACCCTGCTCGTAGGGTGCCGGGCATGCCGGTGAAAGTCGTGCACAATGCGCTGCATCAGGGCGTGCTTCCAGTGCGCAAACATGGCATCGCCGGTCGTGGATGTCTGGTCGATAACCGCCTCGGTGTGTGCGCGATAGATCTCCCAGACAGCCAACCCGTGCCACACGCGGTGGTTCGGGAACACGCGCGACCACTTGGCGAATCCGTGGACCACCTCGCTGGGGGTGGTGGTGACTGGGCCAAAGGCGCCGCACGCGCGTGCTGTCGAAGAAATAATGTGCGAGATCCTCGCGGTGGTTGGGCTCTGGCAGCATGTCGTCGCCGCCGTCGGCGAGGCAGAGACAGATCGGGCACCCGGGCGTCCCGTCAAGGATGCCGTGGTGGGTCTCTTTGGCGGTCGGGACGCAGCCGTGCCGCAGCTTCCACTTCAGCGAAACATGTTTATGATCCAGTGGCGTCTTGTGCACCGCCTTCCAGTCAGTCGGCTCTGCCGCCAGTGCCCAGTCTGCCCGCCAGCGCTCTGTGGCCGCTGGAATCAGCGCCAGGTGGTGTAAGAGTATGTGGGCGAGTCACCGGCGATATCTCGCTGGTAAGGTGTCAGCCACTGTGAGCATGCTGCAGAAGTGCTCCGGCGTCAACTCTTCCTCCGAAGCATCGAGTATCCTGGTAGCGGCGGGCAGCAGCTGCATCTTGCCCGGCTCAACGTCCTCATGGAACATCCGCAGCAAGGCGGCACACCGCTCGTCGCCTTCCGCAGCGCAGTGCGCCAGCTTGCGCGGCCCTGCCAGAGTAGGCGCTTCGCCTTTTACTAACATCGCCCAGCCCGCAAAGCTGGAAGCCTCCACACCAATGCCAACACCGCAGCCCTCGACCTGTGATAGACGCATCGCGCGCAGAGACACATGCATGGATGGCACACGTAAAACAAACGTCATACACTACAACCCCGCTTTGTGTTTGCAGAACCCCTCACTTAATAGAGCTTGAGCTTGATGCTGCTCAGGTGCGGGAAGTGCGTCGCGTATTCCTGCACAAAGTTGGTCACTGGGGTCTTTAGAGTTCGCGTAGCATTCAGCTCAACCAGCGCTGGAGTTCGGAGCAGCACGTGTTTAACAACGGCCACTGCTGTGTCTGGGGAAATTCTCTCCACGTCGAAGTAGTTTATGTCAAGTCTCTCGAGAGATAGACTGAGCGGCGTAATATCAGCGGCCCCATCTGCTTCGGGAATCGAAATGTCGGCACAGATGTCAGCCAGGTTGAGGGAGTGGAGCGTCAGCTTGACAAGGTTTGGCAGCCGCCCGATAAGCGCAAGCATGCTGTCCACGCTGGTTGGCGCCGCAATCTTCAGGTGCGTAAGGAGAGTACAGGTGAAGGTCTCTGGCCCCACTGGCAGCATGGGATCCTCGATGGTCAGTTCCAACGACTCGCTCTCGCCTGTATTGTCGAGGATGCGGTTGATGGCAGGGACTCCGCTTGTATCGCCTAGAGAGCCCATGGTGATGCCAAGAGAAAGGTGTTTGGTCGCGGGCAGTACCACGTTGGTAATGTCCAGGTAAGCGGCCGATGCCATATGAATGGAAATTGACTCCATACGGGGAGGCAGCACTGCATACTCGAGCAAAGGGCAAATGCTCTGCGTGTTGTGTATGTCGAGACGCCTCAGGCTGGGGAAGTACAGCTTCCATGGGTGCCCATCGCGATGACGTACTGCAGCCCCTTCCTCTAGGTAGATCGTAAAGTACGCCACAGAAAGCCTTTTCAGCTCAGTAAACTCAATCACCCGCGAGTCGCTGTCAGTGCTGAATGAGGCCCACGAGTGGTTGGGTGGCCCATCCACCAGCCTTATATTGGCAAACTCGCCAGCCGCCATCTGCGGGAGCTGATAGTCGACCATCTGGTCGTAGCTCATGTTGGTCCTCTTCAGTCTCGTGAACTGGCAGCCCAGAGGCACGACTATCGGGTGTCGGCTATCAAACCACCATAGTTGGTCAGCGTAGTGCCCGGCCAGACGCCCGTAAAGTGACCGGGCAATTGGGTTGCGGTTGAACCCTCCGCACTTCAGACGGCATACGTCGGGCATCAGCGCCGCCAGCGCATCGCTGACCTCGATAATGTCATCCACGTACTTGGCCACGTCTACATTGTCGCCGTCAAAATAGCGGGAGTCTGGGTGCATTGTGACCATCATCGCCGCCACGCGCCACTTGCGCGCCACGCCACACATTCTCTGGATGACCTGTCGCCACCCGGGGAAAGGGTTAGCCAAAAAGTACACATCAATTTGCACTTGCTTCACTGTCCTGGCACAGCCGACCATTCCAACGAGGCCTAGATTGGTCTTGACCACGGCACCAGCGGGCTCCTCCACGTTGGGGTTGCGAATGCTCGGATTGGCTCTGCCCTTTGGATGGTCGCCATATTGAACAAACACCTGGCTATACACCAAAGGAATGGCGAGGTGTCTCCAAAGCCGACACACCGCGAGCACTGGCAGGTTGCATTTGAGGCCACGGGCCGTGTTGCCACTAGCGCGAACACACCTGCCAAGCACGATGGCAAGGATGTCTTCAGGCAGGTGGCAGATCAGCATAGAGCAGTCGTTAGATCGTCCTTTGAGCACGGAAAGCGGGCTTGCTGAAAGTAAAGATGAGGTGGGCAGCAAATGGAGGGCAATCGAGTTCACCGTGCTTACGAGCCACGGCGAAGGGTTCACAAAGCAGCTTTGCTAGATTTGCAAGCAAGAAAGGTGGACTTGAGTGGCAGCAAAGGCAGCAAAAGCGCCCTTTCGCTCACCTTCTTTTCTCTGTCCACGAGCCACGCTGACCCCACACGGGCAGTCGGTCAGGCAGGCAGGCGCCTAGTGCTAGTAGTGGGGGGTCTCTTTGGCACTGTCTCCATCTCCGCCACGGCAGTGCGGCATTGCCCTGCACCAACCTCGGCACTGGCTCCAGCGCCCGTCAGCACTGCTGCGGCTCCCGACGCACCCTCAAAGTCCGCATTTGGGTGACTGCGGACGCTGCAGGCGGCCCTGCGGCCCTTCGGATGCCAGCTCTCCATGTCCGCAAGCAAGCTGCCGCTAAATATAACGTCCCGACCTCCGTTCCTGATAAGCGGCTCATGAACAAAGCCTCGGCGGGCGCGTGACCACTGGAGAGTTGTCCGCGGCACCGCAACGCGGTGTGGGAACCGCACAACGGGGGTCCACCGCCGAGCAGTACCCGCCTATTCCCGTCCTCGCAGTGCATGTGAGCGCAGTAGTGTTTGGCGGCTGACTCCGCACGTCTCCGCGCGGCGCCCCTTGAGGGCCGCGCGTGTTTAAATGCAGCCGGCGTCCGCGCCCTTCCCCAGCCCTGGACGACACCCGCACATCGCTGTCAGTGCCATTTCCAGAGGTGCACACCGCCTGCCAAATCCACCACCAGCCAAGCCTGCACTTTTGCCAGTTCGAGCCATGAAGGTCGCCTGCCTCATCGCTGCTCTCTGCGTCATCGCCACCTCGACGCACACGATGGCGCTGCCAGTCGCTGCGGAAGACGCAGAGGCACCGGACTGCGACACAACGTCGACAGAGGCACCCAAGACGCCGTTCGAAGAGTGCGTTGTCAAGAACGGCGGCCAGCGCTTCCCCTACCCGGGCCCCGGCGACTGCCACACCCTAGGCTGGTGCGAGTGCCTCGCCGACGGCAGCGTTGCCTGTGTCTGCTAGACAGCCGTCGCCCGCAACAAGGCTTGCGCGCTACTTGTATAGTCTCTTTGTCGCCAAATCACACAATCTCGTACACAATGTGTTGCCAAACCCGCCACACGCCATGGCGTTCTCCGTAGCACTGGTCCTCTCTCTCTCGGAGCACAACGGCGGGCGCATCACCTGTACGCTAGTGCAGTGGTCGCGCCGCCCACGGTGTCGAGGAACGCCACCATTACCACACGCTGGCCGCGGGTGATCTCCGCGCCGCCGTGGCGCAGCTTGCCGTCGTGGATCCAGGCATCGCCGGGGGCCTGCCTGACGAGGAGGTCAAACTTTTCAAACACGGTCCCGCCGCCGTCAAACTCGCTCGGGTCGTTGAGGAGGAGGGTCAGCGACGCCAGGCAGCCGTCCGAGTGCAGCTCGAGCGCGCGCTGGTGATCCTCGTGGTAGCCGACGACAAACAGGTCGCGGAACGCCCACAGCCCGGCGTCAATCCCCGTGTGCGCCTCCAGCCGCGGAAACAGCACCGCCCGCAGTCGGTCGGCGACCATGTCCGCTACGGAAGTCGCGCTGACTGGGATGTCGCGGGTCGGGAAAGCGCCGTGCCGCTGCGTTGTCCATGCGTGGGCGCTGACGTGGGCATGCACGCTGGCCAGGATCTCCTGCCGCTCGCGCTGCGAGAACGCCTCGCCAAAGTTCATCGGCCGCGCGTTGCGCAGCGTTTCAAACCCCAGCGCCTCTGGCGTGTGCCGGGCCGACTGGAGGTACCGTCGCCGCTGGAACGCAAGCCGATCCAGCGTGCCCTCCTCCTGCGCCGCCCGCTGGGCATCGCGGCGCCGCTGGAGGAGATCATCTATGCTGGCGCGCTCGCTCGCCGTCTCGGGGCCAAAGAGATCAAGTTCCTCGTCGCTGGTGCCGTCCATCCTGCCTGTGACGGCGGGCCCTGGGGCATGCCCAGACACTCGACGCACCAGCAGAGCGCAGCGCCAACCACCCGTTGCGGGAAGGCATCACGTGGACAATATCCCAGTCGCACCTGACCCGGCCCCTACCTCGTCCAGATGCGGAAGCAGCGAGGCGCCTCTTTTAAGGGTTTCGACTCAAAACTGCGGCGCCTGTTTCACGAAACAGCAGCTCTCGTCGTCGTCGTTAGGGACGTGCGTTTGTCTACGAACTGGCACTCCAGACCGCATAAGGAACGTTAGGCGACCGCCGCTGCACTCCCCTGGGGCTCGCCGCACGCCATGGACGACCTGCTCCAGACCGTCAAACGCGAGATCGCGCTCGACTGCGAGAAGGGCTCCACGCTGGCGCAGGTGTGGGGCTATGTCGAGCGGGCGCAGCAGGAGCTCTGCCAGCAGCACGGGATTGACGGCGCGGCCGCGGCGTGCACGGCAGACAGCGCACTGAGGCGCTACGTGTGGCCGCTCCTCGTGCAGCAACGCGAGCTGATCTTTGTGTGCAACGGGGTGACGCTCTACGCCGGCGCCAGCCCCGAAAGCGCGGCCAGCGCTGCGGCGCAGCGGTTCCTGGCCCTCGACGCAGCGGGCGTGGAGGCGCGCTACCCGGAGCTTTTTGTGCGCGCGTCGCAGCCGGCCATATACCGCGAGCTGTTCGGGCGCGAGGAGGGGAACGAGCGGGTCACGGCCTCGGGCAACGCGTACAAGTTCCTTGTGGAGCTGGCCCGGGCGCGGGAAAAGGGCATCACCCAGTACCGGCTGGCCAAGGACCTCGGCGTCGACCCGCGCAGCGCGTTCCACTTTGTGAGCGTGCTGGACACCTACGGCCTGATCGTAAAATACGTGACATTCGACAACGGCAACAACACCAAGCTCCTGGTTCTGCGCCGCTTCACCAAAGAGACCCCGAGCTGCAGCGGCGGCGGCGGCGACGACGAGTCCGCCCTGCTGGCGTCCGCCGACAGCGGCGGCGCAGCAGAGCACGGATCCGGGGAGACGACGCGGCTTGTGCGGTTCCGGGTGCGTCTGCGGATAAGCGAGATTCTCCAGGCGGCCGAGGGCGGGCTCATGGTGGAGACCGACCTGGTGGACGCGCTGGGGCTGGACGTCTGCAAGGACAGCCACATCAAGTACTTTCACCGGGTGCTGCGCGATCTCAATGCCAATGGCTACGTCGAGACGGTGCGCGTGCTGTTGCCCGACCGGCTGCAGCCTAGCGACAGTGCCGCCGCCGCCGCAGACGCAGCAGACACAGCAGACACAGCCAGCGAGGCGACAAGAGGAAGGCGGAAGCGGCAGCGGACGCGCAAGACAGCGCCGGAAGGCTATTCGTACCGTCGGTGCGTGCGCTTCATCAAGCCCTATGTCGAGCACATCACGCAGCGCGCGAGCCAGGGCATCCCGCTGCGCGCCAAGGCGGGGATTGCGGATGGCGGGCCCCACGACGATGCCATGGCGGACGACAACAGCGGCAGCGACGACGACGGCGACGATGACGGCGCCGTGTCGAGCGACAATGGCATCGACGCGGGCTCGGTCAAGGAGAAGCACGCCATTATGGACCTGCTGTCCAAGCCGCAGGTCGCAGTCGGGATGCTCGCGGCGCTCCCAGTCGATCTGCAGGTGCTCCGCATCATTGCGCTCGCAGGCAGAGGCGGGGTTATCAGCAGGTCGGTCCAGTTCCTCCTCGGAATGGACACGCGCAAGACCAACCGCGTTCTGGCCATCCTCGCCGAGACGCCGGTGTTCAGCCCGGATGGCAGCGTCCCGGGGCTGCTCACCCCGGAGGAGGACAAGGAGCGAAACCGGCAGCAGCTTGGCGAGATGCTGGTTTTCCACATTGACGAGAGCATGGGCCGCGAGCACCGGAAGCGCTACTTTGTGAATCCGCTTGCGCAGCCTCTTATCGACCGGCTGACGGCTGATTATGCAGACGAAGATGAGGAGGACGGCGCGGACGACGGCGCGGGCGACGGTGTGGACGATGAGACTAGCGCCGCCGGTGCTGCAGTGGGTGCGATAAGCAGCAACAACGGCGATGGCAATGGCGATATCACCACAGACGAAGTGGTCCATGCCGAGCCCGCCCTGGCCGACGCTACCGATGCGGTGTACCGTGCCATCGCTGCTGGGTGCGGCACTATAGAGGAGGTGTACGACGAGGCAAAGTCGCGCCGGGCGCAGCTTGGCTGTGTCATCCGCGAGCGCGCGGTGCTGCAGATGCTGGCGCACGAGCCGGTGTTTGCAATCACCCAGCGCACAGCGCACCTCTGCGACCGCGTGTGCAAGCTGTTCCTGGAGATCCACGCAAACAGCGCGGTGCTGACGCCGGCAGTAGTCGCAGCGACGCAAAAGCACAGGCTCGACAAGCGCACCCTCATCAGGACGGTCGACGGCCTGGTGGACCGGGGCCTGATCTGGTCCCAGGTCACCATGATGACGCCCGAAGAGCTGCAGCCGCGGGACCCGAAGTTTGCGCGCATCGTCATTGCGCGCTCGGTTGACCCGGGCGGGACGCTGGTGTCGACGTTTGTCAGCCAGATGCGCGACAGGCGCACGGTCAACGCGCAGACGTACCCAACCGCCCCGCGCAAGATGGCCTGCCCGGTGGCGGTCCCGCGCACGGAGGGCGCCGAGGCCCGCGACCGGGAGATCCAGCAGCGGGCCAAGCGGGCCCGGCGCGCGGCTGGCGCGATGAACGCGTCGCTGACGAAGCGCGCCCGCCTCATGATGGACGAGGCCAAGCAGCTGCGCGACGCCGGGTCGGGCTGGGCGCAGATCCTCCGGCGGCTGCACCACCCGCCGCGCCGCGTGGGCCGCATGGTCGACCTGCTCACGTATCTGATCGAAAACCTCCCGGGCAAGGTCGACAACACGTACGTGTTTGCCAACTGCGCGTTCCGCGCCGAGTTCATCTTTCTGCGGCTGCCGCTGGAGCTGTTCATTGAGCTGTGCGGCGGCGTCAAGCACTTTTCGCCCCTGGTGCCGTATATCCGCGACGGCGCGGCCGCGCTCGACCCGGACGTTGACGCCGGGCCTGCCGGCGAGCCCGCGCTCGACGAGATCCGCGCGCGGCTGGCGGAGCCCGTGGAGCGCCTGCCAAGGACCCTGCTCAGACGGCTCCGGAGCATCCTCGTCCGGTCGCGGCTGCACATCCAGCACATCCTGGCTGCGCTGCAGGCGCTGCAGCTCATCCGGCCCATCCGCAGCGCAAAGGACATTGTGGCGATGCCCGCGCCGCCGGATGCGCGCGACGCGTTCAGGCGGATCTACGTGGACAACCCCAAGCTGCTCTGCTTCGGGTACCAGCTGGTTGGCAAGGCGCGGCTGCTCACTCGCGAGGGGTACTCGCTGGTCGAGAACGCCTTCCAGCACAACACGCCCGTCATCGCGGATCTGACCGGGTGCTACCTGAACAGCGACGTGTACGACCTGTTTGCGCCGCTGGGGCTGTTCCGCTACCTGGGCGACCTGGAGGCGTCGGCGCGGGAGATCGGCAAGGGGCTGGGCAGCGGCCACGCCCTGCACGGCATCGGCGACGCGCACTGCTGGAAGCGCCCCATTGTTCTCCGCGCCACGCAGACGCAGGTGCTGGACCGGTTCGTCAACTGGGAGACATCCGCCACGCCGCTGGACAGTCTGGACAGGCTGCAGGAGGCCGCGCAGCAGGCCGAGACCACCCTCGACGAGGCGCGCCGCTACTTCCAGCACGCGCACGTGATGGCATCGCAGGCAGCCAACCGCCGGGCGAACGACGTGAAGCGGCACATCCGCATCCGCGAGCGGGTCACGCAGGCGCGCGCGGCGGCGGCGGCGGCGCGGCGGCTGCGGCGGCGGCAGGAGCGGCAGGAGCGGCAGGGGCAGCCGCGGCGGCAGCCGTGGAACGAGGACGAGAACAACCTGATCACGGTGTGCTACGTGGTTCTGCAGCACCACGCGCGGATGCACAGGCACCCGTTCTTCCTGAGCGCCATCATCGACATGTTCCCCGGCCGCGCGCACACGACCAATCCGGGCGAGGCGATCCGGCAGCACTGGGCGCGGATGCGCCGGGACCCCGAGTGGCGCGAGCGCGGCGAGAACATGCGGCGGGTGTGGACCTACGCCTTCCGCGACGCCGTGGACAGCGGCCAGCTCGTCGACAGCCCCGACCTGCACGCGTTTGACGCCCGTGCCGCGGTCGACTACTACATACGGCTCCTCAGGCAGACGAGGCTGGAGAGCCTCCTCGAGAAATACGCCGATGCGATCGCCGCCGACTCGGAGAAAGAGCAGGGCCGGCTGAGCGCGTTCGGCTTTGGGTGGCCTTCGCGCCGCGCATGGCGCCACACCAGTGTTCCCTACGTCGCGCAGGCCATGCGGACAAAGACGGCCGAGACCGACCGCCTGCCTGCGACCATGCGCGGCGGCCAGGGCGGCTATACGGTGAGCCGCCACGGCGCCAAGTGGTACGACATGCCTCAGCCCGAGTTTGGCGAGGACGCCTACAAGGACGGCCTGCGTCCCAGCCGCCGCCGGGACCTGACTTACGCGACGATGCTGACCACCCACCGCGGCCTCCGATCGCTGGCCGACTACAGCTGCCCCGTCACCACGCACCTGTCCAGCCAGCCTGGCAGCGCCTCCGCGTTTGAGGCCGTCGCATACGAGGCCGACCCGCCGCCGCACCCGGACAACATGAGCGTGGTGCGGCCGCTTGAGCGCAGCATTGACGGCGCGGCGCTGGCCAGTCGCATTGCGGCGCTGGCCCTGGGCACGCATATCGACAATGACGACTCGGACGCGCCGGCCATCGCGTGCTGCGGCGAGCAGGGCCACAGCGACTCGACGAGATACGCCGAGATCGCGTGTCTGCAGACCGCGATCGTGAACCTCACGCTGACGCCCGACGACGAGTACAGCGTCGATACGGGCCACCGGCTGCTCGCGCAGAAGAAGGATGCCGCGACAAAGGCCTTTGCTGTGCTTGGCCGCAACATGGTGGTCTCGCGCCTCCGCGGCATGGCCTCGGCCACCGGCCTTGGGCCCCGCTCGGGCGAGGCCACCGCAGATGGCAGCGCCGCCCATGTGCCTCTGCAGGCGGCGGCGACCCACGAAACGACCGGCATGACCCGCATCCGCACCCGGGCTGCCAAGACAACGCAGCCAGCACGGCCCGACGGCCCGGGCGGCGACGCAGATGACGATGCAATGGACGTGGATGCAGACATTGCGCCACGGGAGAGCGACGGCGGGGCGCAACCCGCCGGGCGCACAGAGGGCGTCGCCGAGGAGCGGCGGGTGCCCGGGCGCGGGTTTTCGGTCAGCGACAAGTTCCTGGGCGCGATCACGAGCAGCCTGGCGCCGGACTTTTTCTCTGTCGACTGCGCCGCGGTCCGCGCGCGCACGCAGCTCAGCGCCCCGCTGAGCACAGCCGAGTTTGGCTACCTGTGCTCGCTCGTGGGCCAGGGCCGGCTGTGGCTCCGGCCGGCGTACGAGCCTGAGCACATTGCGCGTCTGGGCGCGCTCGCGGGCTTCCGGCGCCAGGAGACCGTGGACGCCATCGAGTTTGGCGTCTGCGCCGTTGCCGCTGCGGCGGGCGATGCCGAGGCAGCCGACGGCGAGGACCTGCCCGACCCCGAGGACGAGGCCGCCGACGCCGTGGGCCTGGAGCCGGAGCCGCTAGCTGTGGCGCTGCGGCTGGCCGCCGGCGTTGTCCATGCGCTGGGGCCGGTTGGCGCGTCAGCCCACGAGCTGGCGCGGCT
>JANBUN010000016.1:0-22386 GCA_027579315.1 Coemansia helicoidea | reverse complement strand
AATCGCCCGCCCCTCGTCCGCGCGCGCCAGATCCGCGGCCTTTGCGAGCCGGCCAAAGAACTCGAGGTGCGCCTGCCGCTGCCTGGCCAGCTCCACGGTGACAGGCATGCCCGAGAGCGAGCAGCGGGCCACCAGTGCACCGCCAGAGCTGTCTGCGTGCCGTTGGAGCAGGTCGGCACACACAGCGACGCTGGTCGCCGCATGAGCCACGTCGTTTGACGCGGCAGCAGCTTCGTAGTCCGTCCATGCCGCCGCGATGCGATATGCGGTGACGCACGGGTCGTTCTCCTGGAGCCCGGCGCAGCCGATTGCATCCTCGGCGGCCGCGACCCACTGCGTGCGCATGGCGCTGTTTTGCTGCTGGCGTGCGGCCCCGCCAGCCAACGGATCAGCCACGAGCAAGATCACAAGCGTCCCGCAGCGGATGCCCTGGCGCACGTCGTCGGCCCGCCCATCTGTGGAGTTGCCGTGCGCCGCCCAATCGAGCAGCAGCCCGTGTGCAATCCGCGCCACCGCGAGCGTGGTCAGCTTGAGCCGCGGCGACCCGAGGAACGCCAGCGGAGACGCGCAGTACGCCTCTGTCGCCATGTCCATGTAGCGCAGAAGCAGGTCAAACACGCCGCTATTGCCGTCAACGAGCGCCCGGCACTTTGGAATACCAAGCGAGTGGCAATGCGGCTGCGGCTCTGAATCGGGCAGCGCGCCGTTACTCTGCCCGCTGCACTGTTGGCGGAGATGTGCGACCAGCGACGCGTGGTAGTTTGCATCCGTGTTGGCGATCGACTGGAGAGCCGCGTCCAGTGCGTCCATGTCGGCACCCTTGCTGCCGCTGCTGCCGCGGGACCGGAGGTCCATATTCCAGTCTGCGAGTGCGCTTTTGTCGTACGCCGGCTGCGCGCGCCCCTGCGCCCTGTGCCGTTGGCCCGGATACGCCTGCCTGAAGGATACCTCTGCAACGGCGGCGCAGAGGCCAGCGGCATCTGCGGCTGTCTGGCTGTCGACGGCGTCAATCGCACGCAGCCAGGCCAGTGCTGACTCGGACGCCTCCTTGGATGCTGCAGACACGGCAGCCGTCGGCGACGCTGTGAGCGCGTGTCGCGTCCCGCCTCTCGCTGCCGCTGCTCGCCCACCGACAGACGGCGGCGCGATATTGCCGCCCCCGGCGCTATACGTGCCTGTTGCGACGATCAAGCCAGCGCGCTCGCTGAACCGCGTCGATCGGCGCTTTGCGGGCCTCTCGTCGCTCGACGACGAAGACGACGCGCGGCGTTTGGGTGCGCGGCAGACATCGCTTCCTGTGAAGCAGTCGGGGCCCGAGCCCGTGTCTTCCGCGTCGGTGTGGCTGTGGCATTCAGCGCCAGGCTCTGCGCGGTGGTCCCTGGCGTCCGCCTCGGCCTCGGACATGTCGCCTGTGACCTGCGGTGCCACATGGGTGGGCGCGACCCCACTGTCTGGCGCCGCAGTCTCTGCGCAGATCTCCAGCGGCACATGCCCAAGGATCGCAGCGGCCCCCGCAGCAGGGCATCCTGTCGCGCACTGCTTGTAGTGGACCACAATCGCCTCGCCCAATGTTGCAAGGGACACCGCGTCGCCCGAGGCGTGAACGGTAAGTGCGTATGGCTGGGCGGCGGCTGGCGGATCCAATGCACCAGCGCCGGGCATACGGACCACTGCGGGTGCGCTGCTGCGGGCTGGCGACACGACACACGAGTCGAAAAGCCGCTGAAGCTCTCCGGACGCGCTGCGGTTCCGGACTGAGGTGCTTTCGACAATCTCTGCGGCCAAGCCCACGTCGCCGCGCATCAGGGCCGCCTGGACGGCTGCCCGGGCGCACCACCACTTGAGCGGGCCCCACCGCTGCTCTGGGAGCCGCAGACCAGCATCCGCGCCGGGGCCCAGCACCTCGCCAAGCACTGATACGGCAATGTCGTAGTGGCCCAGCGCCAGCGCGCACTGGCCTGCCGCCAGCCTGTGGGCGGCGTTAGCCTGGTCAAACGGCAGCGCGGCCATCAGTTGCGCCAGGGCCTCACGGACGGCCGTCTCTTCGACGTCGCTGGCTTCTGCGGCCAGGCGGCTTCGCTCGTCAAAGGCGAGGCCGCCCAGCAGCCGCCGGGCCAGGCCGCCCGCCCCGACGGTCAGCCGGAGCACTCCCGCGTTGGCTAGCACCAGCGACCGCAGGCGGGCGATGGACAGGCCCCCATGCTCCTTGCAGTACGCGCTGCATTCGCTCTCGACGTGCGCCTCCTGGGCCTGCGAGAGCAGCGCGCTCTCGGCCAGGTTGCCGAACTCGGCACAGGCGTCTGCGTGCTGCCCCTGGAGCCACTTGCGCAGTGCGGCCTGGTACCGGTGAATGAGCGCCCGCACCTCCTCCTCGAGGCGAGCGGCCGGCGCGGCCTGGCCGGCGCGACCCGCCACGTCGTCCCGGGAGGCCGGCGGCGGCGGGGGCGGCGGGTTGATGGGCGTGAACACTGGCATTTCGGCGCTACCGCTGCGCGCGGTTCAGGCCGGCGCGCGTCGATTCGAGAAAAGCAGAGGCGAAATGCAACTACGGGCTGCCGGGTGGCTTGAGCGACGTGGTGTTGACGCGGCGCTTACCGAGCTCGGCGTGTGCCGTCTCGACGCGGCCATACGGGCCGAGCCAGCGGCCAATGGCCTCGTACAGGTGATCCATGAACGCGCGGGCGTCGACCCACATCGGCTCGCGGGCGCCGGGCTCGCGGGCGCCGGGCGGGTGCGGTACGATGCTGCGTGTCGCGTCGGCCTGCGCGAGGATGGCGCCAATGTCCACCAGGCACGTCGAGCTTGCCGCTGGGAGCAGAGGGAGCCAGATCAGCGAGTATCCTGGATCGGTTGTTGCTGCGGGCCAGACCGCCTGGGCCTGGTGGTCCTGGCCGTCGGGCGGGAGGGGCCCCTCTCCAGAGCCCCGACGCGCATCCTTCTCGCAGGGTGCGGGCGAAGCGGCACCGTCGACGGCCAGGGGGTCCTGCTGCCCGGCCCACTGGGCGAAGACCTGGCAGCAGGGGATGGCTGCGGTGGCGGAATCGCCATGGCCGGCGATGAGCGATGCGCTGCTCCTGCTGCCCGGCGACGTGCGCACACTCTGGTAGGCACTCGGCTCGGAGCTGGTGCTGGTGGCGGAGGATGCTGGTGGTGGGGTGCCGCAGACGGGGGTCTCGCTATGGGTGGCCGCCGGCCGCAGCAGGCCGGGGTACGTACGGCGGCGGATGACGATATGCAGCACGATGGTGGCGACCGGTACGACCAACGTAGCCAGCATCTGCACGAGCTTGGTTGCACTTATGTTGGAACAGGTGTGGATGATGATCGTGGCGGTAAAGAGCGTCTGGGATACGTACACGGTCAGCCAGCGCAGATACAGCAGCTTTTGCGCGATCTGGCCGCCCAACTGGAACGTGTTGCGGTCGTAGACATGCACAAACTTGTAGGCGAAGATGCGGGCAAACAGCATGAAGTGGACAGTTGCTGTCACGGCCATGAGCGGCGCGATCGGCGAGTAGAATTGACCTACACGCAGCATAGCGGGGGCATGCCGTGTGGTCGACGGGTAAGCAGGGCGGCGGGCGACAGCATCACCAGCGGGCGCGCTCTGCGGCACAGCCGCAACGGCGCATACCGAGCAGGAAGATCAGCGCGTGCGATGGGATGTGCTCCGCGTAGTGGAAGGCGGAGGGCCTGGAGAACCGAGCGTGGTTCCGTGGCGACTTGCCCACGACCAGCGTCTGCATCTTGTGCTTTAGGATATGCGCGACGCGGCATATCTCCAGCGGGCCGTTGGTGAGCGCGCGCATCAGCACGTATGACATGAAGAATGTGCTGACGGTTGGCATCTTGACGACGATTGTGATTGCGGTGGCAGCGGGGTTGCTAATGAACTGGGGGAGGCCCGTGAAGATTGACGTCGCAGTGACCGGGACGATGAACGTGTCGAAGAACTCAAAGAAGAAGACGTAGTTGACCAGGACAAGGTCCCTGTGCCATGTCGCGGGTCGTGCCTCGTATGATAGGATGTCTACACGCAGCGGAGCATAGAGGAAACAACGGCGACGTCAAGGCGGGCGTGCGGCGGAGAGCGCTGCGCGCAGCTATGCGGGCGTGCCAGTCAGGCCGCTACTTACAGCGAAAGACGTCTGGGATACACCACTGGAGCAGGCCCATGATGATCGGTGGGAACACGCCTTGGACAAACCCTGAGAGAGGAGTAGGCCAGTTGGCGACCATCTTGAAGACTCCAATGTTGCTCAGCTGCGTAAGGCTCGAGAGCATAGAGACGAACACCACTAGTGGGGCGGCAAGGGCGAACAGCCGCAGTCGCAATCATCCGAAACAGCGTTAGTGCACGAGCGTGCGCGCAGCCGGCAGTTGGCGGCGCGAAGCCAGTGTACCTACCTGGAACGATCCAGAGGATGATGATCACGACAATGGCGGCTCGCAGCAGCGATGCATAGAGCCGTGTCGGGCCCTTCTTGAAGCCGATGCCGCGCCAGTCGACATCGTGCTGCGCAAGGCCGTTGAAGCGCTTGCGGAAAGGCATCCGCCACCGTCGTCGCGTCCACCAATGCATGTGCTGAGTCGGCCGAACCGCCTCCTGGGCCGACTGCGGCGCGTTGAACACCACGAATGCTGCGCGTGTTGCGCATGCGTGGTCTAGTGGACGGGCCCTGAGCGCGCGAATCCGCTGGTTCAGCCGGGCAATCTGCGCGCAGTGGTGCTTCAGCTGGTCCAGGATGGGCAGCAAGCGCCACTCGCTGGCATGACCCGCTCTAGGCAATAGCCAGCGCCGGGTGCGTACCAGCTGCCTCTGGATGGCCGGTAAAACTGGGTGTGCGTGGAAGTACACCCCGCCCATGAATGCGCACACCGTCGTCTCCAACAGTCGCACATGCTCATCCCGCTCGGCAACGGCGTCCACAATGTCCTTGTGGTCGATACATGGGTATATGCCTCGGATGCCGCCAGGCTGGCCCCCAAACACGTCCTGCAGTGCTGCCTTGTCGTCGCCAAAGCAAGAGAGGCCCGTCACCATCACCGCGCTGGCCTTGAATGATGCTGCGCCCGCCAGCGATTCCCGCATGTATCTGGCGCGGATGGCGACAAAATGCTGGAGATCGCGGAAGATGAGGCCCACCGCGATGACTGCAGACGCGGGGCCAAGAGTGTCACAGAGCAACGCGAGCCAGGTTAGCAAAGCGCTCGCCACACCAGACGGCCGCAGTGTCGAGCAGCCAGGGGGTCAGGACTTACACGAACACGCGGCAAAGACCCCAACGTGGGCCCACATGCGCCCGTACGAGTTGGCGACGCTGCTCATGGTGAGCCGCTCGAGCTCCGTCGCAGAGGTGTTCTCGTACGTGGCGTCTACCGGCAGCAGGATGGGCAGTCCAATGACCGCAAACAACGCAAACTGCAACGCGCCGCTCTGCAGGCTGCGCAGAAACATGGCTGCGTCGGGGCCGCTGGAGTGGTATACGGGCGTGTCCGGGAAAAACAGCGCTGTGACGGTCGCCACGATCCAGCTTTGGTTGCGGCGATTGCCCCTTTGCGCCGCTGCATGCCGGACGCAAACACCTCTGTCGCCGCTCTCCAGCGATCGTGGCGCGTATGTGATCGGATGACGTCGGCGTATCACCAAAAACAGCCCAATCGCAATCGCGCCCGCTGCGGAGTAGAATATGAGCGCCGAGAGAAAGACGGACAGTGACGGGTTCTGGATATCGGCTTCGTTGGCATTGACCATGGCGCCTCGCGTGACGCGCAGAGACACGGGCAAGTACTCGTCGCGCAATACATAGAGGGGACGCTATGGATGAAGGGCTCGGCGCAGCAGCCACGACGCCAAAAGGCAGCCATGTCGCACGGCGGCCTTGGCGAGGCCGCCCGGGCCGCCCAGCCTAGCCCGGCCATGCGAAATGGGCAATACGTAGCGGTGCGGGGGTGAGGGGGCGCGGCCACTACAAGCATGGACGGCTGGCCGACTCCCCCCAGACACAGGTCCGGTGCTCGGCTGCTCGGTCAAGGCATCTGTACAGATCGAGATCGAGATCGAGATCGAGATCGAGACACAGGCCCAGGCGCAAATCGAGGACAGTATCGGACCATGTCGGCCTCGTCAGCGGGCAGTGGGCAGCGCCGGTGCCCGGCGCCCACACGGACGAAAACATGCTGCCTGCAAGATCGGCCGACGACGTGGTCGGCAGCACTGGCCGTGCTGCCCAGGTATCCCGACCGATGATGAGCCCTGTGCTTGGAGTGTCCCGCTGGCCGCGCACGCTGTCGTCCCGATGGATGTAGTCGCACTTGGCGCCGTACGGGCAGGTGCGGCCCTGGGCCTCGTTCCGGCAGGGGACCGTCTTGAACTTTGGCGGGTTCGGCCGCTGCCTCAGCTCGCCAAGGCCGTGCGCGAACCGGCAGTCGCGTCCGTACCGGCAGGTCGCGTGCGCCGCGTACGACTTGCACAGCGCTGTCTTGAAGCTGCGGGCTGCGCCCGATGCCCATGTCGGCGGGGGCCGGCGCCGCGTGGGGGGCGGCTGGGCCGGCGTCGCGGGGACGCGGGCGGCGTGGCAGGAGTCCACGATTGCGCGCGCCAGCGGCCCTGCTGGCTCTGAAGTGCGGATCGGGCGGACGCCAAATACAGCCTGCGTTGCAGCGAGGGCGGCGGCGGAGCGCAGGCGCGGCAGGCTGCCGCAGGGGGCTTTTATGTTGGCGGGGGTGGGTGGCGCGTACATTGAACGCTATGCCGAAGGGGGGGGGGTGCAGTGGTTTGGCTCGGACGCGGCAGCGGTGGAGCTGGCGGCGTGCAGGCGGGCGGCTCCCACCGAATGTCGTTGGGCCGCTGCGCAGAGAGACTCTAACGAAGTGTGCGGCAGCGGCAGAGCAGATGGGGTGTCACCGGAGCCAGCGGTGAGACAGCATGCTCTCGGCAGAGCTCCTGTGCGCGGGGTTGATCTCCAGCATTGGCAGCAGAAACTCGGCCGTCTCGCGCGCGTCCTGGGCCGAGAAGCCGTAGTCATCGCGCAGCAGATCCCGCAGGGGGAGCGGGCGGAGCCGCCGGATGTTGCGCAGCTCGACGCGCCGGTTGAAGAACGCGCTCGACTGGCGGCCCGAGAGCGCAAATTTTTTGGGCATCGGGCCGATCGTCTCGATGATCTGCGCGAGGTGGTCCTCGTCCTTTGAGTAGCGGCTGCCCGAGTGCGGCTCGAAGAGGTAGTCGCCGGTAAGCAACTCAAACAGCACACACGCGCACGACCACATGTCGGCCGTTGCGTCCCAGCGCGCGCCGATAATCACCTCGGGCGAGCGGTACTGGCGCGTCTGAATGTCCTCGGTGAAATGGTGGTCTGCCCAGGTGGCGTTGCCCAGGTCGGCTAGCTTGACGTTCACGTGCTGCAGGAAGCCCCGGGCGGGGGCGGCGGCGCTGCCACCATCGGCGGGAGACGCCGGAGAACCGGCGATCGAGATGTCGTTGAGGTCGCGCTCCAGCGAAAGCGCCGTGCCAGTGGCCACGTCGGCCGCTGGCCGCCCCGCGTCGCCGCGCGCCGGGCTGGGGGCGCGCGAGTTGGCCACGCTGCGGCTGACGAGGACCAGGCCAGCGGGGTCGCGGGCGGCCGTTCCGCGTCGGACCTCGCCGCGGATCACGTCCTCGACGTTATCGATGCACACCAGGACGTTTTCTGGTTTGAGGTCGGTGTGGATCATGTTGCACGGCCCGTGGAGGAACGCGAGGCCCGCGATGATCTGGCGCGCGATCTTCTTGACAAGCGATATCGGGAGCCCGTCGCTGGAGTGGTTGCGGTCGCGGTCGCGGTCGCGGTCGCGCCGCGCTCCGCGCAGCAGCGACAGCAGGTTCTCGCCAAGCACCTCAAACACCATGCACACGTGGCGCCCGTTTGGCCCCGAGTGCTCAAAGTGGTCGAGCATCTGCATCACGTAGCTCCGGCCGACGTGTTGGTCCTTGACCGACACCGCGCGCGTGCACAGCTCGATCTCGTCCTGCGCAGCCTCGGTGTAGTTCGTGGCCGACTTTACAATCTTGAGCGCCACGTGGATGTCCTTGGTGCGGTCGTACGCCAGCCACACTGTCGAGAAGTGGCCCCACCCCAGCTTGCGCAGCACCTTGTAGCGCCCACCGCTGAACTCGTCGCCGATCGCGACCTTGTGGTACCCGCCCTTGCAGTAGTCCTTGATATCCTCCTCCTCGTCCATGCCGTCGTCGTCGCCGTCGTAGTCGTCGCTGCTCGAGAAGCTGGCCCGCCCGCTCCCCTTGTCATTGCTGTCGCCGCTGTTGGGGGAAGGGCTTGCCGCGCTATGGCTGGCGACAGGCCGTGCCGCGTGGGCGTGGGCGGGCGCGGCTTTGCCCGCGTGGACTGCGGGTGCCTGGATCTGCGCAGGGCCCGGACCCTTGGGCTTGTGCTTCTTTGCAATCGCCCGGCGCTTGGCGTTGAGCACCGCGCCTATTGGAATCCCGCACGCCGCACCAGCCAGCGCGGCCCTCGGGCAATGGTTAGTTCTGCGGTCGCGCAGGTATGTCGTGGCTCCACACACACATGCGGCCACCCAGCGAGAGCGTGGAGGCGTAGCGTGCCACTATACCGCGTAGCTGCCAGCCTGCATCCGTTGCGCACTTACTGCTCATCGGGCCTGTGCACGCAGAGCGGCGGTGTCGCCCTGCTGTCCAAGCGCAAACGGCGCGCGACTGGGGGTGTGTCTGGCGGCGGCAGCTGCTCCCTCCGCCTGTTTGCTTGGCGCGGCTGCGTGCTTGCCGGCGCCGGAGTGGCTGTCGGGGGGCGTGGACGGGCTGCGCCTGGGTAGTGTGCGAGGCAGAGCACGGCACGAGGAAGGAATGCGCAAGGAAACAAGACAAGAGACGAGAGGCTGGGCCATGCCAGCGCGAACAAAAAAAAAGGGGTGCATATCGGCTGCCCGGGTGATCAAGTGGCCCGGATCTCGATCACCCGCTGCGGCCCTGGATGAGCCGGTCGCTGCCGTGCGTGTCCAGGATCCCAGCGACCGCGTGCTGCCAGCGGTACCACGCCACGGCCTGGACGATGCAGTCGCACAGGTCGTCCTTCTTCTTTTCCCGGTAGAACATCTCGCCCATCCCGTCTGCAAAGGCCATGTGCTGCCCGGCGCCGAACGGCCACATGTCGTCTGGGAACTGCTCGACGGGCTGCTGAGCCGCCAGCGACGCCAGGACCCACGACTGCACCAGCGAGATCGAGCGCTCCTTCTTGATCAGGCGCCGCCGCAGGTCGCGCACGGTGCCCAGGTGCTTGCTCCCTCTCTGCTGGAGCTCGTCGACGTTGCGCGCCTCGGCAGATCGCACAGCCCGTCTGCGCGGGACCGGCTGCCCCAGCGCGCGGGCGAGCGCGTCGTGCTGGCCGGCAGTTGCGCGCTTCTGCGCCTCAAGCAGCCCGTCCATCTGCGCGATGGTCAGCGCCAGCTGTCTGTTCTTGTCCGCGCTCGCGCGGCGTGAGCGCGGCTTGGACGCAGAAGCGCCAGCTGCCGGCTTGGCGTCAGCTTCGGCCTCCACATCGACTTCAGCTTCGGCTTTGGCCTCGGCCTCGGCGTCGCTGCGGGACGGATCCCAGGCGTCAGACAGGCGCCAGTGTATGCTCACCAGGGTCGGGTTCACGGCCTCTATGTGCGCGCCGCAGTGCCGCAGGTTCGCGTAGAGAAGAGCCTCTATTAGGTTGTTTACCATGACCGAGTTGGTGACATTGGCTGAGCCCTGCGAGCGGAAGCGCTGGTGCTCGATGATGTACGTGCACTGCGCCGCCGGGCGCACAGGAAGCGTGTCGCGCACAAACGCCTCGACAACGGCGGCCAGCGCCCACGGCTCAAAGGTCGCCTCCTTGAGCAGCTCGACGCGCTGCCACGCGAGGACCCGGCCGCCGCGCGCCACATGGGCAAAGGCCAGGTTGCGGAACCCGATGTCGATCGAGACGACCTCTTCTGGTACAAACGCCTTGTGCGCAGTCGCGCACTTTAGCGGGAGCCTCTTGCGCTGGCCCAGGTACCGCTGGAGCGCAAGCTGCTGCGACCCCCACACGAAGGCGCTCAGGGCCTCGACCTTGTGCGCCTTGCTGGTGCCCTGCCCAAGCCCGCACTGCCGCATGATGCCGTTCAGGCTTGCGGCAGTGAGCTTGGACAGGCGCCCGCTGATCTCGCCCAGCGCCTCGGGACACGCCGGAGCTGCTGCGCCGCCCGCGGCCGCAGTCCCGTGCCGAACCCCTCGCCGTGCTGCGCTGCTCGCCAGCCCGCCGGGCCAGGCGCGGAGTCGCCAGCCCGCCGCAAGCATTCCCGAAGCGTCGCAAAGTGCAAAGTGCCCAGCGGAAGGAGGAGAGCTGCGAAAGGCGGGTGGCAGGCGGGCTGGCGAGCGAGCCTGGCCGCAAGGAGCCGGGGGCCGGAGCCACCGCTGGCTGCTCGCCGAAAAGCTCGCTCGCTTCTGGCGCCTTCGCGGGCCATCCAGCCCGCCACTTGTCGAGCGCAGCCCAGCAGATCCAGGAAGCAGGATCATGGAGCGGGGATCACTTGTGCTGAGGAGTTCGCGGGAGCTGCACACGGGCCTGCTTGGGGCCCTTGGCCCAGCAACCATAGCGCGCTGCCGAATACAACCACTCTGCCGAGCTGCGCGCGAACCGGGGATGCTCGTGACAGCCACACGGATGTGGTACGGCTTGCTCCGGCGCGCCGCAGCCGCCATTGTGGTTGCGCTGGCGGTCGCCGACGTGCTCCTTTACAACTATGCCGCGATCCAGGCACTGGTCCGCCCAGGTACGTTCCCACTGGCTCGGCACACGCAGTAGAGCTGCTGCAGACATGCCAGCTCACCCGCTGCGCCGCACCGCCATGTAGCTGTGCCGCACGCCCGCTTCGCGCTGTTTGGCGACCCGCAGATCGAGGGCGACGCAAAGATCGCGCGCGAGCCGACAACTGGCAAGTACGACCTTGCGGTGAACGACTACTACCTGCGCCATGTCTACCAGTCGACGCTGGCCGCATTCAGGCCGCACTATGCGGTGACCATGGGCGACATCTTCTCGAGCCAGTGGGTCAGCAAGCAGGAGCACGCCCGGCGCCTTGCGAGGTATCGGCGGATATCTGGCGAGGGCGAGGCAGTGAAGAGCCCGGGCGCTAACGAGGCTGCGCAGCCGCTGCCGCTCCCCCAGCGTGGCGCGCACAAGTACCTGCACCTGGCCGGCAACCACGACATTGGCTACGGCGACGAGACGCGGCCCTACCACATCGACCGCTTTGTCAGCAGCTTTGGGCCGCTGAATCGGGCGTGGACAGCACGCGTCGGCGGCAGTGCGCACCGCTTTGCTATCGTCAACGCGATGCACCTGGACGGCACACGGCACGCGCAGTTCCGCAACGAGACCTGGCACTTTCTGCGGGCGCTGGCTGGCCGCCGCGCCGAGGACGCCGGCGTCCCGCTGGTGCTGTTCTTGCACATCCCGCTGAGCAAGCCCGCTGGCATCTGCGTCGACGCGCCCGCGACCGCGCTCAGGGACGGCTTTGTCCGCTACCAGGACTACGTGTCGCCTGCCGCCTCCGCGTACCTGCTGCACTGCCTGGCACCGACGCTGATTTTTGCTGGCCACGACCACGACGGGTGCCTCGCCGCGTACATGGTCCGGCGCCATGCAGCGCAGCCGGTGCCCCTGGGCGGCACGGGCAGGGCACTGCGCAGCTCCGGCGATCTGTGCGGCCTGGACCTCGACGAGCTCGAAATGCACCGACAGGCGATCGAGCAGTTTGCTCTCGCCACGGTGACCCCGATACGCGGCACAGAGATCCCTGCCGCGGTTGCTGGCGCCGATGCTGCCGACAGCCGGCTGGTCTTGGAGGAGACCGTGCGGTCCACGATGGGCGCTTACAGCGGCGCATCGGGGATCCTGGACATCACGCGCCGCGATGCGCCCCAGGCGCTTCACGCACATGCGTCAGGGCACGACTTTGCGATGTACTCCAAAGACGGCTACGAGTACACGTACCGCGAGATCCGTCTGGGACACCACCTCGCAGTTAGGGCGCTTCTCGCCGCCAGCGCAGTCGCACTCGCGGCGGTGCCGGCGCTGCTCCTCGCGCGCTGAGCGCCAGTCGACAAGAGAGGGGCATTTTGCTGCACCACAAGCAGAAGCAGACCAAATGGAGCTAGCGGCACGAGAAACACGCTTACTTCTTGTTGCGGATCTTGCGGAGGTAGAACTCGAGCTCCTTGCCCTCCAGGATGTACCCGTCGCAGCGGCCGGACTGGCCGGGGCGCGAGGTGATGATGGCGTAGAGGCGGCCCGAGCCGAACTGGCTCTCGAGCGCGGGGTCGACGGCGCTCTTGCGCGCGGCGATCTTGGCCAGCAGGTGCCTCGAGCGCTCCTTGGTCGCGTCGCCCTTCTCCTCCTCGCCGGCCTGGCGCTTCTTCTTGCCCAGGACCTTGGCGTAGCGGTTCTCGTACCACTGGCGGAACGGCGTCGCGTCGATCTGCACGATGGCGCCCTTCACCAGGGTGTTGGTGCGCACCAGCTCGTTGTTCGACGCGTTGTACACAACGGCGACGATACGGGTGCCGCGCGAGATCGCCTCCGAGCCCCACGAGTACGTGCCAGCCTCCAGGCGCATGGCGCGGAACTTCTTGTTGCCGCCGCGCACACGCACCTCATGGATGCGCTTGGGCCCCAGCTTGGTGTTGGCCGCCTGGCGCCCGAGCTCGAACTTTCTCTTCTTGCGGTACTGGGCGCGCTTGGCGCCAGTGTGCGAGCGCTTGTGGCGGGAGTCGCGGCTGATACCTACATGTGCCCGACGCAGCCTCAGCTCACCATTGCATTAGTATGACACGTCGAGTATCGGCGCTGCCACCATGAGCCAGACCGGCGGTGACTGTCATTCAGTCGTGCCGAGAAAGCAGTCGGCGTTGCGAGGAGTCGGGTGCTGCATCCTGTGGCCGACAAATCCAGATTGGCCGAATTGAAAAGTGGCCCTGCGCGGGCGTGCCGCGGCTCAGCCGTGGAGTGGCGACGGAGGATGCGCTCTCCCCGCTCGCAGGAGGGAGCTGGGACGAGGCGCATCCATCGTGCCCTGCGAATCCATCCGCCTGCCCCACGACACCACGTTCACACTCCGCTCGTTGGATTCGCCACAGGTCCCGGCCCGACTGCGCCCTCGCTGCTGATCTGGCACAACGCAGCACGTTGGATGCTCACCCATGATTGACGAGAGAAGGCGTGCAAGACCGTGGGCAGCGGAAAGAGAAAGAGCTGGTCGCTGCGTGCCGGGCTGGCCCGCCCCAAAGCGCCCGCCCCTCCCCGCCCAAGCAGGGCCGGGTTTGCCAGGCCCAAATCGCACACGGATCAGATCAACCCGAGCGCGGATCGAGATTTTGGCATTATTTTTTTCCGAGCCAGCGTGAAGACTGGCGGCTCCGGTAGCGCGCTACGCAGGGCGCACCTTGCCTCTCTGTGCACCGCTGCCACCACCACCGCTGCCAGGCTGTCGGGCTGGGCGCGCTAGGACGACCGGCGATGGGCGAGAAGAGGAAGCTGAAGCAGGGCGACGCCGCGGCGAAGAAGGCAAAGGCCGGCAAACACAGCAAGAGCGGCAAGAGCTCGAGCCGGACGGAAGAGGCGCGGACGCTGATACCATGCCCGGCGCCCGTCGACGGGAGCAGCTTTAGCGAGTGCGCGGCGCGGCTGGCGGTGACGCTGGCGCCGGCGCACAGCCGCGACCACTGGGCCGGGATCCACGAGACGCTGAACAGCATGCTGCTGCACTTTGTGCCGCAGATCCGCGGCGTGGTGCTCGCCTACTCCAAGGTCAAGGTTCTGAGCAACGCGGCGCTGATGTACGCCGACTCGCCGTACGGCCAGCTGGAGATCTCGGCGCGGCTGCTGCTCTGGCGGCCGGTCTCGGGGATGACATTACGGGGAACCATCAATGTGCAGTCACCCGACCACATCGGCCTGCTGCTGTGGGACACCTTTAACGCGTCGATTCCAGCGGCGTCCATCCCCAAGACAAAGTACGAATGGCGGCCGTTCAGCGACGAGGAGGTGGCGGCCCGCGCGGTGGCGACCAGCCGTGCAGACGCCAGCGAGCACGACAGCGATGGCGCGGGCTCCGACACAGCGACCGACGAGCGCGCCGCCGACAGCGGCGTCGCCAGCGCAAAGTTTAGCTCGGGCGAGTGGGTGTTGAAGGGCACAAGTCAGTGCGTTGGCACCAAGGGTAGCCTAGAGTTTGTCGTCGTCGACGTCATCCGCGCCGACAACGTCCTCAGCGTGACTGGTGCGCTGCGCTGAGCGCGGCCCAACATGTTCGACAATACACTTGAAATCTCTGCGGATCTGAGCTGGGAGCGTGTGCCGGCGGGCGGAAGAGTGCTACGCGCCCCACGAAAGACGCATGACGTGGTCGGTCTTGCGCTGCGTGGCCTTGACAAAGCCAAGGAGCCGCATCTCCTCGACAGCGCGCATGAAGCGCGCCTGGATCTCGTTCTGGGCGGGCGCGCCGCAGGCTTTCCGGTCCTCGCCCTCGACGACGGATGCAAACGACGAGTACCAGTCGTAGACGTTGATCATCCGCCCGCACTCCTGGTGGAGGCGGTACGCGATGCTGGTGTCGCCCATGCTCGGCATGATGCGCTGGTCCTCGCCGTCGTCGCCATAGCCCGAGTCGCCGGCCTCGGACGCTGCCTGGGCGGCGTCCTTTTCGGCGCAGCAGTCGCAGTCGATGTAGTAGTGCGACTTGCCGAGCGCAATATGCACTGCCGCGCGCGGCTGGGCGCTGAACGTCGTGTCCAGCAGGTGCGAGTGCCGATAGTAGAATACCTCGCTCAGCGGGGCGTCGCTGTACGGCCGTAGACAGGCGCGGAGCGCCGCCTCGACCGCTGCGGAGGACGCTTCAAGCGCGCGCAGCAGGGCATCGCTGATGCTGCTGTCAAACAGCTGGAACGGGCGGCTCTCCATGGCGGTGCGGGTGCGGGTGCGCAATAGCGGCGGCGGCTTATCGTCGGCGCCGGGACTTGAGCTGGCCGCCGCAGCCTCGGGGTCCGCTAGGAGCTGCGCAGCGTCTCGCAGGGCCTGGGGCACGTTGGTGCTGCCACCAGGGAGGAGTGTCCAGTCAACATCGGTCCGCCGGTCCACGACGTGGCAGAGCGCGCGCAGGAGCTTCTCCATCTCGGACGGCTTTGCGCGCTGCACCGCGGCCAGCAGCGCTTTCCAGTGCGCGCAGTCGTCGAATTTTTGGCCCAGGCCATAGTAGTGGAGCGTGCGCATGGGCTTTCGGGTAGACTCGGGCGCCATCGCCTGGATCTCCAGGACCATGTCGATTCCAACGCTGTACGCCTGCCGAAATGCGGCTAGCCGACGCATCATCTGCGGCAGCACCGTGTCCTGGAGGAATCGGTCGTCGGTGAGGGCCTGGCGGACGTACTGCGCGCCCTCGGCGCTCGCCTGCTGCTCCAGGAAGCGCTGGACGGATCGCTGCATGCGGATGAGGTCGGTCTGCTCGGGGCAGAGGCGGACGGGGCAGCCGCCGCCCGCTGGCACTGCCATGGCGGCGAGCACGCTCAGCGGCTGGGCGTAGAAGAAGTCCATGGCCGCGTACTTGAGCTTCTTCACAAAGCCGGCGATCGAAAAGTCGTAGAGCAGAAACTGGTCCAGCAGCGACTTGTACGCCTCGGCCCCAAACGCCAGCGCCGCGCCCCCGTCGACAAGCAGGCTGCGGACAGCCATGTCGATGCACTGCTTTGACCGCTGCAGGTTGAACCGCTCGACGTTCAGCATGGCGATGCTGGCCTTGGTCAGCGACTGCTGCACGCACTCGTATGACGTCGCCAGGCCCAGCACCACGACGATGGGCGCCGCGTCGCAGTAGCCTGTGGCAATGCGGACAAAGTCGTCGATGACCGTCGGCGGAAACCCCTCCACGTCCTGAAGAATGACCACAATCTTGTGTTGCCGTGCGGCCTCGCCGTGCGCCGCCACCGCTGCCGCCCACCAGTTCCCCAGCAGGCTCAGGTCGTGCACGCCGGCCCTGAGCCGGCCCGCCGCATGCGGCACTGCGTCACCCGCGTGGATGCTGTCGTAAACCTCCTCCAGGACGCACCGGTGCATGCTCGGCAGAGAGCCGCAGTACTGGGACTCGAGCAGCGCGACGTGGTGCCCGCGACCCCTCAGCTCGCTCCGCAGCGACGCGAACAGCTTGCCGTGGTCGCCCGTATTGACGCCGGCAAACGCGACTGCCGCCGCAATCTCGGTGAAGGGCTGCGCTAAGCGGCCCTTCTCCTTGGTCTCGACCTGCGCGTAGGCCGAGTCCACAAAGTCGCACACCTCGCGGACGCCCATGTGGTTGACCTGCGTCTCAATAGCGACCAGGCGCGCCTCGAGAGGCGTCCACACCTCGTCAAACAGCCTCTGCCTCAGCGCCATGGACTCGGCCGGCTCCTGGCCTTGCAGCAGTCGCACGTAGCCGCCGTTCGCAGCCAGGCCATCGCGCGCTGTGCGTGTTGGCTGCGCCGCCGGCTTGAGGATGAAGGTGCTGTCGGTCATAGAGTCGAAGCCGTCCATGGGCTGGTACGTGTCTGCCATGGCGCGGTCGGGGGGCACGCACGCGCCAAGGGTAGGGGAATGCACAGGCGAGACGACAGCAGAGATTGCGCCGAGCACGGGCAAGCCGGAGACGTGCTGCGCGTGCCTGTCCGCAGTGTTTGGATACCGGTTGGTTGGCGTGATTTGATCGGATTTTTGTTTACTCGAGTTCAACGCTCTACAAAGCAAGGAAGCTGCGCGTCATCCCCGCCATGGTGCGCAGCTGCGGCGGGATCCGCCGCGAGTTTGCCGCGAGCAGCTCCAGCAAGCAGGCGCAGTCCTCGTCGAGAAATGCGACCAGCTCGGCGGCGTCGCCGGCCAGCCACTGCTTGGATACCGCGTCAAAATCCTTGTCGCCGGGGCCCAGGAACAGGACCTTGGCGCACCTCTCGAATACCGGCGTGGCACTGGCATCTGCGGTGCTATCCGGGGCTGGCGAGGCCAGGATGTCTGCGTTCCAGCCCACAAGGTGGACCAGCGCCGCGGGCTGGCACGACACCCGGCCCTCGATGACAAACTTGTAGATGGCATGTGCGCCGGCGTGGCTCAGCAGCTCGCTGCATGCCACCTGGCTCAGGCCGGCCGTAAGCGTGGCCCTACATGTGCAAATGGGGACTGGGCATTGGTCAGCGCCGCTGGCCGCGGCGAATTGGCCCAGTCTGTACAGAGCGGCGAGGTTACCTACGTTGTGTTCCTGATGCCAATGCGGTGGAGATAGAGCTTTGCTGTGCGACGGCGGCCCACGCGCCCGGCCTCGCCGACCATGCCCGCACACGACGCGCAGTACAGGGGCGAATAGGCGTTGTGGAACCGCTCCTACAGGGACAGCACGGGAGTGCGGGATGAGCGGAGCTGAGCACTCGGGGCGTGGAATGTTGGCGGGCCGCTAGGCAGGGGCACCCGGTCTATGCAGGCCCCTGCAAATGTCGTGGCACGTCTCGCGCAAGGCGCTGTTTCTGTTGGACGGGGGCCATCGGCCAGCTGCCACGGTCGGCAGACAGCTAGCGCTGTCGTGCCCCGTCCTGCTTGCGGGCATGCTCGACAAGACTACGTGGCGACACCCACCTTGTCGCCGAGCGGGACTACCTTGGCACTCAGCCCGCGCGTGAGTGCGATTGGGACGAGGCCAAATGTGTTGCCGACCCACATGTGCACGCCGGAGCTGGGGCTGGGACCGGAGCCGCCGGCGGGGTCGGGACCGTCCCGCACGGCGGCGGACTCTGTGTCCGGCTCAAAAGCAAACATCAGCTCGGGATTGACGTTGAGGGTGTCTTCTTCGGGGTGGCACATCCAGCAGTCGACCAGCTCGCTCCAGTGCGCCGACGGGAGGTCCCGGACGTTGCACGGGAAATCGGCGTTCTGCATGTCCTCGCTAAGGATGCTTGCGCCGCACGTCTGGCACCGAATATCCTTCAGCTCCCCGATCGACGCAGCGGTGACGGACCGGCCGATCCGAGCAATGGCCCGCGTGGCCTCCTCGAGGCGTGCCCGTCCGGCACAGCGATCTATCGGCGCCCGGATCCGCACCCAGCCCGCACCCGCCCCGCCGGCCGCCGGCGGCAGCGCAGCCGTGGTGGCCTTTTGCGGGCACACGGGGATGGGCAGCGTGATCGGCGCGTGCCGGCCGACGCGCACGCTGGTCGGCCCGGCGAGCTGCGCGCCGACTTCGGCGCCAGACTTTGCGTAGATGTCGACGATGCCAAGGTTGTCGACGACTTCGATGTAGAAAGTCGGCACACCACGCTGCGCGGGTCCCGCCACCGCGGCTCGTCCCGCAGGCATCGCCACAGCTGTGGAAGCAGCAAGCTTCGAGGCAACAAGTGTAGAGGAGGGGTGTGTATGGCAGCTAGTTGCGAGCTCCAGGTGTCGGTAGCGCAGGCCTATCAACGCCTCAGAGACACGGCGCAGGTATGGGGGGGGGTCAGATGAACTTGCGGTACCACTCGCGGACGCAGTGGCCCTGGTACGAGTCGAAGGAGTACTTTTGCGCGGTGCCGTCGGCGCACAAGACAATGACGCTGTTGCGCTCGGAGCCAAAGCCGCATATGCAGCGCACCTCGTTGGCGACGCGGAAGTGGGCAAAGGACCACTCGGACGAAAAGTACTTTGGCAGCAGGTCCTTCATGAACTTGAGGTTGGAGTGGCGGTTGCCGGCGGCCGCGCCGGGGCCGCCGCTGGCCGCCGGGGGCTGCTGGCCGACGGCCTCGCGGGCCTCCAGGTTGAATATGTGGACAGTCCCCTTGTCGGAGGACACGCAGAGGCGGGTGCCGTCGGGGCTGAATGCGATGCTGTGGATATCGGCGCGGTCGACGCCGCGGCGGAGCTCGTGGAGCAGGCGGCCGTTCATGGTGCTGAATATACGGATGAGCGTGCCCTTCTCGCTGGCGCTGGCCACCATTGCGCCGTCTGCGCTGACCGCAAGCGCGCTGACGGACGTTGCATGGGCCGCGATTATGTTGATGTTTGCCGGGTGCACGTTGACTGCCTGCGGCGCACTGGCGTCGGCGGAGAAGCTGCCGCGGCTGCGCGATCGTGCGCGCTGCGCCGGCGGCGGCGGTGTGGCGGCCGGCGCAGCTGCGGGCGCAGCGGCGTCCTGGGCGGGCGGCGCGCCGATGCACGAGTTCAGATCGACGATCTGGATGTGGCCCTTTTGCCGGCCGGGGAAGGCCAGGATGCTGCTCTCGCTGGCGCCGCTGATGGCCATGGCGCCGCGGTCGTTGTCTGCGGTCTCGAATGCATGCAGGTGGCGCGGCTTGACCTCGAGCGAGCAGATGATGCACTTGTTGCGCAGGACCACCACAATGCGGTCGCGCTGCAGCTGCACGTTGAGCACGTCCGACCGGAACTCGAGCTCTGCCACAATCTTGGCGCTCGCGTCGTCCCACAGCATGACCTTGTTTGGCGGGAACCGCGGGTTGCGCCCCCCGCCCACAAACGCCAGGTAGTTTGACCGGTACCGCATCGCGACTATCCCGATGCCGCCGTCCTTGAACTCGCGCCGCATCTTCTCCTTGTACGGGTCGCTGTTGAATATCCTGAACCCCGTCTGCGTGCCAATTGCAAAGCACCCGTAGTCCTGGTTGAACGTGGCATACAGCAGCTCGGGCGCCGTCCCGTCGTGCGCGCCGGAGCTGGCGCGCGGCACGGGGCGCCCAATGTTCATTGCCGCGGGTGCCGGGGCTGCCGCTGCCGCTGCGACAAAACGGAGGGTGTGGCGGGGAGTCTGTGGACAGCGATGAGTGCGGCGACGGGCAGGCGAGCAGAAAGAAGACGAGCCCCCCGCCCGTTGGCGCGGCTGCCCCCGCGGACTGTCACGCCCCGCGGGGCCGGCTCGCCGGCCAGCGGTCAGGTGACGGCGCTGCGGCGCCAGGTGCGACAGAAGCTGCGTGTCTTGTCCAGCGCTCAACCCTTCCTCTGCGCAACACTTATCTTTGGGCGCAGCACTGCAGCGGACCGGGCCGATGGAGTTTATGAGTGATATGCTTGGCGGCGCCGACGCCGGCAAGCCGTCCCTGTTTGAAATCGTCGCGCAGCACAAAATGGGCGGCCTGCTGGAGCCGGCGCTGCGCCACGTCACGTCCGTCTACGCGCACCGGTATCCGCGGTATCTGGTGCGGGTGCTGAACTGGCACGAGGAGGCGTACGCCGCGCTGATGCTGCTGGTCGAGCGCCACTACCTGCGCAACTACGGCGCGTCGTTCACCGAGCACTTTTACGGCACAAAGCGGGTGCGCACGCGCACCATCGGCGGCGATAACAGCCTGACGCGCGCGGACATGTGGCGATCGCTGGCGTTTCTCGTCGGGCTGCCGCTGGCCAAGAGCCGGCTCGACCAGCTCTACGACCGGCTCAGCGGCGGCGAGGCCGCGCGGCTGCTGGGCGACGCGTTTGCCGCCCGCGACCGGCCGGCCGAGGAGGCTGCCGAGGCGGGGCCTGCGGCGGGCCTGAGGCAGCGGCTGGCATCGGTGCGCGCAGTAGCCACACGGCTGTTTATTCGGTACTACGCACACGCAAACTTTGCCTACCATGCGGCGACCCTGCTGTACTATGTGGCATACATGTTTGACCGCACCGACTACAACTCGCCGTGGCTCCACATCCTCGGCCTGCAGGTGCGGCGGCTGAGCGCGGCCGACTACCGTGCCATGGACGCGCGTGGGCCGACAACAAGCAGCCTGGCCGCGCCGCCGAACGGCACGGCGCTCCGTGCGACGCGCAACCTGGTGGCGCGCCTGCTGGCCGGCGGCCTCGACGCGCTCAAGGCCCTGCTGCCGCTCTCCATATTCTTCTACCGCTTCCTCGAGTGGTGGTACCGGTCGGACTTTCACCGCAAGATTCAGCAGGCGCCGGTGCCGCCGCCGCCCATGCCGCCGCGCCCGCACCCGGACGGCCTGGCCGTTCCGGAGGACCAGTCGCTGTGCCCCATCTGCGAGAAGCCGCGCACAAACCCGGCCATGGCGCCGTCCGGGTATGTGTTTTGCTACCCGTGCATCCACCGCCACGTCGCCGGCGCCGGCACATGCCCGGTGATGCTGGCCAGGACACGTCCAGCCGACATCCGCAAGCTGTACACGGACGCGTAGCGCCGGCTGGAGGCACATCGCGCGCTATCAGTGTGGCGTGGAGGTCGAAGGCCGTGCCTTGGGCTTGCGGTAGCCGCGCCCGATCTTGCGCCGGCACTGCGGACAGTAGTGGATCTTGCGGTGCAGCCCGGGCACAACCAGCGGGACCCAGAACAGCGGCCAGGCGATGATGGCCACCAGGAGCGCCGCACCGCCGTTCTTCAGTCCCATCTCCCGCCTGACATTGGTGGTGACCACTGCGTGGCACCACGGGCACTCGACAGTCTGCGCCCTCCGCCCGAGGTGGTTCGCGGCGTCGGGCCCCACGGGCTGCGCCCCCGGGTACACGTTGCGGTCGTCCGGGGGCTCCATGAGGTTCTGCATCCCGCTGTCCGCTGGGGGCGGGGGCCCCGAGTACGGCGGCGGGTCCTGCGCGGCGGACCCGCTGGTGATCGGCCTTTCGAGTTTGGACATGGAGGAGTGTATGCGAGCTTGATGTCTGTGTGAGGAGAAGTGTCGGGGGAGCGGAAGCAAGAGCTGCAGAAAGGAGGCCTTGGCGGAGGCCCTGCTGTCTCGGTCGGCGTGTGACCGGCCTTTGGAGAAAGGACAGGCTTCCTTGCTGGAAGAGACAGCGGGGCCAGGCTCGGTGCGCCCCTGGGCCCGCTCGGGAACGGTGACCCCGCCGTTCCCCGCACATTCTCCAGCAGAGGTGCGGGATTGGCCCTCTGGCGTGTACAGGGGCACCAGCGCCGAGCTCCGCGACAGCACGCCGCCCCGGCGCATTTTTGGTGGCACTGTCTTGTATTGCGGGTCGCACAAGTCATGCTAGCGAGGGGAGACAGAAACAGGGCGAAGTGGTGTAGAACTGCCCGGGCCCAGGGGCGACCGGGTCTGGTGAGGTGGTGCGCGGCGGTGGGCGCGCCGTGTGGGAGATGTGCCTACGACCCTGTGCACATTTTTGGTGGCGACGATTTCAGCGGTGCCAGAAAAAGCTCCTGGGAAGCTCGCAGAGAGATGACTGCTGAGTCGGGCAGAGGTAAGCGGGTGGCCCGGGGACATTGGGGGCGTGGGCGGCGACGATGCTGGGCGCTGCGGTTGGTGCTGCGCGGTCACGGCGTGCTGGCACACTGGTTTCCGCCCACCCACCCCTTCCTGTCATGCTGCGGCAGAAGGATGGGCAACCGCTGGTTGGGGCCCTATGTATCCAGCTGCGCTCCACTCGG
>JANBUN010000015.1:2846-16588 GCA_027579315.1 Coemansia helicoidea | reverse complement strand
GCAAGGTCAACGACAGCCTGTCCGAGCTGGCGGCCTGCCTGGATCGGCACGCGGCGGCGGGGCGGGGCGGGCACGACGGGGCGCTGCGCATACTGGGGCACCAGGTGCCGCGCCTGCTGTCGCACTACAAGTGGTATATTCGGGCGCGCGCATACAAGCTTCTGCGGCGGCTGCCGTCGCCGCGGGCGCTGGAGTACTGCCGGCGGTACATGGAGCTGTGCGTGGCGCACACGCTGTGCCGGGAGGACGCGGCGCACGTGGAGCGCGAGCAGGGGCTCAAGTTCGTGCGGTGGACGATGCGGTTCGACGAGGCGCTGTGGCTGGTGGGCGCGCCGGTGACAAAGGCGCTGATGGCGGTGGCAGAGCAGGCGGACGACCGGATGCGCAACATCTGCCTGGAGACGCTGTGCGAGGCGGCGGTGGTTGTGCCGGAGCGCGTGTGGTACATGGGCGGGATCCGCACGCTGGTGCAGGCGGCGCTGGACGGGCCGTGGGCGACGTCCATCGCGATTGCCACGACGCTGGCGTTCCTGTTTGACCGGCCCGAGACGCGGCAGTACGTGTACGCGGGGGTCACGCTGGGCGGGGTCATTGGCGCGCTGACCGAGCCGCTGGGCACAGACTCGATGCTGGCCGAGCGCGCCAAGGTGGCGGCGTTCATGCTGACGCAGTTCCTCAAGTCGTGGAGCGGGATCCAGTATTTTCTGGCTGACGGGCGCAGCGCAATCGCGGCGCTGGTGCAGTCGCTGGCGCTGGTCGAGTCCAACTGCAAGATCGTGCTGGGCATGCTGCTGGAGCTGTTTGGGCTCTCGGACGAGTTTGACACCGTCCAGTTCCAGCAGCAGCCGCGCTTCGACGTCGAGCTGCTGTCGCCCTTCCACCTGCCGCCGTACACTATAACGCAGGCCGCGGCGCGGTCGCGACTGCTGCCGGTCGACTACATGCGCACGCTGCTCCTCATGGTGTTCATCGACGAGGGCCTGGTCGAGGCGCTGGTCGAGGTGGCGCTCGAGTCGCAGCAGCCGGACATTGTGGACGCCGGCGCGACGCTGCTCAAGTGGCTGCCGCAGCACCCGCACATGCCGCTGCCGGAAAACTACGTGGCGCGGTTCCAGATCCTGGGCAGCCTGGTCAGCGACGCCGTGGCCGAGGACTCGCCCCGCGCCCTGAGCGCCCGCCGCGTCATCAGCAAGATCGAGGGCATCCCGAGCCTGTCGATGGGCCAGCTGCCCAGCCAGCGCATGGACACGTGGGCGTCCAGCCTGGCGTCCAGCGAGTTCTACCGCCACTGCCTGCGCCAGCGCCGCCGCCGCGAGAACCTCAGCGCCCAGCACGCCGTGCGCGTGCGCCGCGGCGGCCAGCTCGGCCGGATGGACCACCCCGACGCCCCTGCGACGCCCGCTGCCGCGGACGCCCCCGCCCCGCCCGGGCTGCTCAGCGCCAGCTCCTTCACCAAAGGTCTCGGCCTGCACGGCAGCACGAGCACCGTGGCTGCCTCCAAGGGCCTGGCTGCGGGGCTCAAGGACAACGCCGTGCGCGTGCTGCGCAGCAGTGCGTCCACGGGCAATCTCAAGGCCGCAGCTGCGACCGCGGGCGGCGTGCCGGCCCCGGTGGCAGGCGTGCCAGCCAGCGGCCTGGGGGCCGCGCCGCAGCTGCTGAGTCCCGTCGACGAGGGCCTGGCCACGCCCCGAGGCAGCGACGGCGGCGGTGGACTGCTTGGCTCGCGCGGGCGACGGTCGCTCGACGTCAATCGCGGCTCGCAGCAGCAAAAGCACCTGCCGCTGCTGCCGCTCCGCGGGCTGTCGCAGGGCCCCAGCAACAAGCCGCTGCCAACGATCGCCGGGTCGCCAGTGCTGCACTCGTCGTACGTGCAGGTCGACAACGGCCTGCGCCTGACCACGAGCAGCATCTACAGCCAGTTCTCGGCCAATCCGGATAGCACCGGCGACTCGGCTCCCGGGTCGGCGTCGCCGCTGTCGGCGATTCCGCTGCCGGCAGCGCAGCACCTGCGCGCGCGCGCACGGTCGCGCAGCCGGCAGCGCGGCGCGGCGACCCCGGTGTGCAGCCTGGAGGAGCCGGGTCTGGCGGCGATGATCCAAGAGTCGCGGGTGACGACGGAGGAGAACCCGATGCGGTGGAACTGGGAGGTGATCCGCGCCGTGGTGCTGGGCCCGGTGTCGCAGTCGCGCCGGCTCCCCGAGGAGGTGACGAGCAGCGGCTTCCTGGAGCGCCTGTCGTGGTTCTACCACCCGGCGTCGCTCGAGTTCTGCGACCTCAGCCGCACCGTGGCCAACGAGGAGTACCTAGAGATCGGGCGGCACTTGATCCGCACGCTGATATCGTCGGCGGACGGGCTTCTGCTGATCGACGAGAGCCGCCTGCTGGCCGGGATCGTGGACGAGATCCAGAAGCAGAACAGCTCGACCCAGCGGCGGGCGCGCGAGGACTCGTGCTTTTCGTTTGCGCGCCTGCAGATGACAATGTCGCCGGGCTACTTTCACTTTCTGGGCGAGATCGACCGCAGCGTGGGCGGCGACAGCCTGCTGGAGCGGGCGCGCCTGTTTGACGCCTACTACCAGGCCGTGGAGCTGCCGGAGCAGATGCTGCTGATCCAGTACATCCTGTCGAGCATGAGCTACGAGACGGAGGGCCACGCGCGCACGATCCTGCGCAAGGTGGCGTCGTCGCCGCACGAGGCCCTGCGTCTGCTGGTGCCGAGCTTCCTGGTGTACCTGGCGTCGGACGTTGCGTGCCGGGCGGGGACGGTCAGCGCGTGGGCGATCGAGGTGCTGGTGGACATGGCGTACGATGCGGCGGCGGCGGTGCGCGGCACGGCGGCGCAGTGCCTTGTGCTGGCGATCGACCTGGCGGCAGAGAACCCGTACCTGGGGCGGGCGGAGAGCGAGGCGCGCGTCGCGTACCTGCTGGACCTGCAGCCGATGTTTGACCTGGCAGTGGTGACGGACATCCGGCCACTGGTGCTGCGGCTGCTCGCGACGGAGCGCGGGTTCGCGTACCTGAGGGAGCAGGGAGTCGTGGACAGCGAGATGGAGGCGTGGGGCGCGCTGGAGGGCATCTTTTACGTGCAGTCGGTGGAGCTGGACGTTGCACGGGCGCTGGCGTTCGGCCCGCTGTTCAGCAGCTCGCCGGACGGGTCGATGATGATGACGACGAGCTCGCTGACGCCGCCGACGCCGGCGCATCTGTTTGGCGAGCTGGCGCGGACGCGCGGCGGGCGCGACTTTCTCCTGGCGTTTGGCGTGCCGCGCCTGCTGTTTGAGACGCTGGCCAACGTCCCGTGGAACTCGGCGCTGCCAGCAGACGTGGCCGCGCTCAAGGCGACGCTGTGGGCGATCGGCGCAATGGGCGCGTCGCGCGACGGGTATCTGCTGGTGGAGCCATACGACGCGATCGGCAAGGTGCTCGAGGTGGCCCGCCAGGCGGCGTCGCTGTCGCTCAAGGGCACGTGCCTCGACGCGCTGGGCCTGATCTCGCGCAACCCGTTTGCGGCCGAGGCGTTCCGGGAGCGCGGCTGGCTGCTGTGCAGCTCGTGCTACGGTTCGTACGAGTTTGCCGTGCCCCGGCGGCTGGAGGCCGTGTTTGACGGCGGCGGCTGGGCCACGCGCCCGCCGCTGGACGACACGTACGTGTTCAGCGAGGGTGCGCGCCGCGAGGCCGACGTGGCCGAGGACCTGGACTCGGTGCAGCGCGAGATCATGGAGGCAGTCATCATGATGAGCAACCACGTCATGGTCAACACCGCGTCCAAGACGCTGATGCGGCTGAGCACCTCGCACCCGCACTACTTCCGCCTGGTGCCGCTCTACTGCCACGTGATGCACCTGCTGGGCAAGTACCGGTTCCGGCTCTCGACGCGGCGCTTCATCTACGAGGTGTTTGACGTCAACCTGGCGTCGCTGCACGAGGAGCAGGCCGCGGCAGCGGCGGCAGCGGCCGACGCCGAGCAGCACCCACCGCACCTGTACGGGGCGCTGAGCATGGACGCGTGCGGCGTGAGCCGGCGCTTTTCGTCGTCCAGCCAGCACTTTCTGCAGGCGTCCAGCGAGACACAGCGCAAGCGGGCGTCGACCCTGCAGGGCCTGTCGTCGTCGGCCGCGACTGTATTTGCGCGCCGCCCCACCAACGGCCTGATGGACGCCATTCGCCCGACGCGGGCCGGGTCGCTCGCGGCGGCGGCGATGGGCAAGGCGCGGGTGCTGGTCGCAAAGCCGGCGGCGCCATTGTAAGAGGTGTCCGGCGCTGTCATTATAGCCTTTGAAGCTCATGTTTTGCTACTACAGCGCAAAGGAGTATGCGCCGAGCCCGCAATGCGCCTGCCCCCGACACCCACGTCGTTGTTGCGCAGCCGGCGCCGGTCCGATTCCGGACTGCCAGCGAAGCGGAAAAGCATCGGATATGCAGCTGGGCCCTGCGGTGTCATTTGGCACCATCGCACGCGAGCTACCAAAACAAAAAACCACCACACGCGAGGGTTTCTACCAGGAAAGTCTCCCGCCGCGCGGGGCCGATTGTGCTGCCGTCCGCCTGGTGCTCTCCCGACTCTGGCCGATGCGAACCCCCCCCCCCCTGCTGCTCGGTGCTCGGGGCGATGGCAGAGGAGGTCTGGCGCGCACAGGCTGTGAGCCAGCCGGCAGCGGCATGTGGTCCGCGGACCTCGTTCTGCGAAAAGAGCAATGCAAGGTGCATTGCATGGGTGGAGGTGCAGGGATCGGACATTCCATGCCGCCGCTGCAAAACGGGCTTGGCCATTGGCGCGTCCTCCCGCGGGCGGCCATCGGCGCGCGGATATGCACCCGGAGCCCCGTGCCGTAGAATTTTTGTTGGTGAGTAGCTTCATTTTTGTACAGCAAAAAGATGGGCACTATGAGACAGGTCGTCCGATGGGAGAGCGTGGGGGCGGGTCGTGTGACGGACTCTGAAACCAGCAATAAGGGGGGCTGATTGTTGTTTGCAGGCCGTCCGATGTGCTGGTGACGGAGATGACGCCGTGGTAAATTACCCCCCTTTGTTCCTGGGTGGGCGGGTGGGGGGAGACGGCGGGGGGAGGTTGTTCAGTAGCCGTAGGTTGGCCAGTCGCGCTTGAGCACTGTCTGGTCGCCGGCGACCGGCAGGCGGGGGGCAGAGGCGGCCATTGTGTGTCTGTGTGGAATGTCCGGGCGGGGAGGGGGCGCGGCGGCTTTTGTTGTTGAGCAAGGACAGCTTGTTGGTGGTTGGGAGCAGCGGACGGCCGGGCGGGCGGGCGGGCCGCTTTATATGCGGGCGGTGGGCCCTGGATTGACAGAAGCTGGCAGGCGCGGGGCTAGCCCGCTAAGGAGGGCTGAATGGGGAGGACGCAAGCAATCATAATGGTGCCCGTGCTGGGGGTGCCGCCCTGCCGGTCGCAACCGCGCTGGCCTGCCCATGGACAAGCGCGTTGGGGGAGGAGGCGCCCTCCCCCTGCCTGCCGCGCATCTCCTCCAGCCTGGCGGATCGCCCCTGCACCCCCCGTATTTCCAATTTGCGCATTTGGGTGGCCCTGGCTCCGAAAAAATGCCAGATTGTTGCGGTTGGTGCAAGATGAGTGGGCGGAGGAAGCGGGCACAGGGGGTGGCGGCGACCCCGCCCCCCATGCACCCCTTCGCTGGCGCATGGGCCAATCCTCAACGGGAAGTATTTTTAACGATGGCGGCTGGATGCGTGCGCGCGGGGGCGCGCTGCTCCTCATGGTCGCGGCGGGGCTTCTGGATCGGCGGCTGAATGAGACGCACGCAAGCTGTCCTGCGCTCTCCCCCGCCGCCTGCGCCCCATGCAGCGTATTCACACGCATTCCCCCGCGCCGCAATTCTACTCTCGTAAACAGGGGCACCACCGCGCATTGGCCAGGGGGGTGGGCGCGCTCCCCGACATATGCAGGTTGTGCTGGGTGCATGGGCCGATCGTGCACCAGAGCCCGGACCCGGTTCCAGGGGCCCCCTGCTACTGGCGGCAATGTGGCCGGGAGGCGTCTACCCCTTTGCCCCTGCCTCTCCCCAACGCGGCCCCCTCCCCCACCCGCTCGGACTGTGAGTTCCAGACGGGGCGCGGTGACATGGCGCGCAGCCTGCAGCTGGGCGTGCGGCGTCGCCGCTGGAGGCAGGGCGGCGCTCACAGGTGAGCCGCTGAGCTGGTGGGCGACATGCCGCGCCGCCTGGCTGGCGGATGCGAGGCTACAGATGCCGCCTGCATTGGGTCGCAGAGGCCGCGGGGGGCGGGGCTGGCGTGGGAGAGTCGTTGCGTCGCGCGGCACTCCACACTGCGCACACGAAATATGCAGAAAGGGAGCGACGGAGGGGCCAGGCGTGACCCACACAGGCGCACATAGGTTCTGCACGTCACTTGGTGCAGCTGGTGCAGCACCCACCACCACCACCACCGCGTCCACACTCATTCTACAAGTATGCCGACGCCTGGCGCAATGCATATCACTCACGTGCAGATCTCATTCGCTGGATGCAACGGTGATGCACGCACTAAAGTGCGTGCGTGCGGATGTGCTGCCACGCGGGAGGTTGGTAGCAGTCGCGCGTGCACGCGCCCTTGTCCCCACGTCAAAAAAAATTCATCTTCTACGCTAGAAGGGCTGCTGGCAGGCCGCCGGCAAGCACGCAAGAGGAAGCAAATCCCACCATCCGTCTCATTTCCATTCCCCCCACCGCTGCCAGCCGACGCCGGGGTACATTCGGACACGCTGCAGCGACAGGACAAGCTTGCATGTGGAGCGTTTGATGATGGGCCCCGCTCGCCAACCGTAAACACCAGAGGCCGGCATTTTTTTCGACTCCCCCGCCTGTCTGTCGGGGGCGGAGTTCATGGCCGGCGTGACGTTGGCTTTCCTTTGGCGGATTTCGGGGGCGCCGCGGAGGGGACAATCGGCATGGGCGGGCGTCGCTTCTGGTGCACAATGCAGCCCAATTGTCACGTTCGCTCGCTCGCTCGCCATTCTTACAGCGTTCCCAGAGCCGCTGCACCTCCCCGCCGTCCCCTCCAATTGACGGCCAGCGGCGGACGGGCGCGCATCCCGTGTTCCTGGAAACGGCGACGCCGAAGTGCATGGCGCACTCGGGGAACTGCGTCCCAGACGCAGAGGCACGCGCATCGACATTTGCTCATGCATCCGCGCCTGCTCGTGCTTCGGCAGCACGTGTCTGGTGCGGATTCTTTACGGTACATGCGGAGAAGGCGCTGCGGCTGCAGGGCACGCGGTAGGAAGAGACGGCGGGTGGAGGCCACGCCAGCCAGCTACTTGTACTGCCTGGCGTGGCGGGGAGGGGGGGCCGATCCAGCTAGCCACTCTTGCTACTCGCGCGGGCGGTGAGGACGGTGTGCTATGAGCTGTCGTCGTCGCTGTCGTGGCCGTGTCGCATGCGGTTCTTGTTGCGGGTCCGGATGTTGGGGATCTGCTTCGCCAGCTTGATCGTCAGCGGCGTGGACATTTCGGCGCCGGGGTAGTCTTTCGGCGAGTACACGCGGAAGGGCTCTGTGTCTATATACGTGAGGATCTCCTTCGCTGCGTCCTGCTCCGGGCACACGCGCGGGAGCTGGATCAGCGACAGTCGCAGCCGGTACCGCCCCGGATGCGCCACGCGGATGTCCGCAAAGCAGAAAAAGAACCCCTCCTCTTCCTCCAGATCGTACGCCCGGTGGCCCGACGTGACGTTGGTCGCCAGTGCTAGGTTGTTCTCCATGACATCACCCACCGCTGGCTGCGTGCCGCCACTGCTGTCGCCACCATCTCTGCTGCTGCTGCCTCGTCGCATGGTGGTGGACTCATGCTGTCCCGTCTCGTCGTACAGCGTGGCGTGCATCACCAGCTGGGCGGCGATCAGGCCCCTACAGCGGCAGAAACGGCCCGTGCCGCGCGGGAGCGGGCGTTAGTAGTGCGATCGGCAGGCGCGCGGAAGGAAGGCCGTCCTGAGACGGCGGATTTCTAGAACGACCGCTCCCACGGTGCCCAACCACGCGCGCAAAGCGCAAGCCGGGGCTGCGTGGATTGGAAGGCGCGGATACTTGCTCAAGGTCCTCTGTTCCGTCGGGCCGGATCAGGCGCAGCCGCACAAAGGGGTACGGCTCGACCGCTCGCCGCTGCTTCCGGTCGCCGCCGGCCGTTGCCTTGGCGCGCTTGGGCTGCTGAACGATCGTCAGAACATAGCTGCGCTGCGACGAACCATCTGCGTCCATTCCTTCCCCTACACCGCGCGCGGCAGGCCGTGCCGTGCAACGTAAGCAGTGCCGCTCAGCGTTGAGTCGGGCGGGCAGCGCTGGGGCGCTAGCGTGCGGCGGGGCCCAGGAGCCCCCACGCCGGTAGGTGGCGCAGGAGACCCGTGAAAACCGATGGGGCCGGAGACCCGTGAAGGCCGATTGGGTTCAAGAGACCCATGCAGGCGCGAGGGGCGGTCCCGTGCCACGGTAGCGGGCCCGGCCCAGTCCCCCGGTTCCGCGTGTGGACCCACCCCACCCCCATTGCAGCCCGCGACGAGCGACTGCGTACCTCTGGAATTGAGCTGAAGCGACACGAAGCGGCGAAATAGACAAGAAAGCGCCGGAGGGAGGCAAAGAGTATAGGAAAAGAGAGGGCGGCTGGCTGGTGGCGGAAGGCAGCGGTATCCTGATGCGCGCCTGGCGCACATGCCACCGGTAGTCCCCAGCCGAGCGGCCTTCCGGCGCCCCGACGCAGCAGCCATGCCGACGCGCCGCGCATCGGCCCAGGCTGCTGGGAAGCGCTCCCTCCTCCCAGGCGCGCTTGCGCGACCCCCGACGCCGGCAGCGGGGGATACCGACGCGCCGCGGGTGTCAGCACGGCTGCTCCCCCAAACCACCCCCGCGTGCAGCTCAAATCTGGAAGCAGCGGCCCCGTTGCGCCTGCTCTCCCCGGCCTGTTCCGATTTGGCGACCCTCGCTCCCGTGTGGCGACCCGCGCCGGCCCCTCGGCCGCAGCCGAACGCCGCGCGGATAAGCATCGGGGGCCCCGCCCGCGCGTGGGCACGCCGCCTGCGCCAACCCCTTGCCTGCGTTTCCCGGCCGCCACGGAGGACGTGCAGGATCGCCGATCGCTCGTGGGCCGCGGTTGGGCGTGTAGTGGGGCGCCGGGATGCACACCAGTGCCTGGCGGCGCGCGCGATTGGAGCCCTCCCCGCCTTGGCCTGATCTTGCATCGGGGGCGCACGAACCAGCGCCGCGGATCGGCCAATGGCGGCCCCCAGCACTGCCCGTTTGGGCGCTGGCGCTGGGGGGGACGCCGCCGTCCTGAAAGCGCTTGACTGCTTCTCGCTGTCCGGCGCGGCGATCGCTGTGTTCGCAGATATGTGCCCGCGGCGGCCGGCTGGCGGGTGCCAGGTGCGGCGCGGATGATCTGTCCGGCTGATCTGCATCGCCGCCCAGCCACACCATGTTTGCCTGCGCCCGAGCCGAGCCGCTTGCCGCGAGCCGGACCGGTGCGGCTCGGGGAACAATGGTGACGTGCGGGAGCTCCCTGCCGGGCCGCCGGGTGTCATGCCTGCATGCGCAGCGCGGCGCCTGCCTGGGCAGCCGTTGCGCCTCCCCGCCCATCTTTTCTTCTCCTGCTTGTCCTGCGACCGCGCATTTTCCCTCTCTATAGGCCCCTGCTCTCAAACCGCCTGCTGCTGTGCACCGGCTCCTTTCAATCTCCGCCGCCCCAACCCGCGCACGCCCCCTGCTGCCGCTGCGCGCACCAGGCTCCGCACTAGGCTCCGCACGACACAGCGTAAGTGACACTGTTTCTTTCCGCCAGACACGCGCCCGGCGGCCGGGCAAGCAGCGCGGGCACATCCCCGGGACCCAGCCAATGCGGCACACCGGGCTGCAGCAGGCGGCCTGCACAATGCCCGCTTGCGTCCGGCGCATCGCTGCAGAGGGGATCTGTGTCTGCTCGGCGCGCCGCCCTCTGCGTGGCTTGGCCCGCCGGGATCGCGCGGCCGCCCAATATAGCGGGCGTGCCGTCTTGAGGGGGCTGTGCCCATTGTGCCCGCCTGCCCGCCCCGACCACGCGCGAATGTTTACAATATCTGCGCCCGGCCATTCTTCCCAGCGCGCCCCCCCCCCCCGCCTGCCAAGCCACTCTTGTCGGCCCGGCCCGCCACTGCTGGCGGAGCCCCCCAAGCAAGCGGAGGCAGAGTCCCGCAAGTAAATGGGGGCAGAGCCCCGTATTGGCGGGCTCGCTGCCGCCGCGGCCAACGAGGCACCGCCGGGCCCGGCCCTGTGTGCTTGCTGCGGGCGCAGCCACTGCGCCGCTCCGCCCCGCCCGCAGGCCACTCGCGCACGCTCTCTGCCCACATCAAAGACCACCCGCATTGGCTGCCGACTCCGCCACGTGTTTGTCCGCCACACGCCTAGGCCCGCGCGTCTTTTGTGTCGCACAGGGGCAGCCCCTCCTCTCCTCATCGCGCTGACCCTGCCTCTCCTTGTCCCCTCTTTCGGACTGTAGCTGCGCCCGCTCAACCGCCTCCGCTTTCACGCATCACACAGCACGTGCACGGCAGCCGCCGGGTCTCTGCAGAAACGATGGGCTGCGGCGCGAGCAAGGAGGACATGGACGAGAAGCGGGCAAACGACGAGATCGAGAACCAGCTGCGCAAGGACCGCATGAACATGCGCAACGAGGTCAAGATGCTCCTGCTCGGCGCGGGCGAGTCGGGCAAGAGCACAATCATCAAGCAGATGAAGCTCATCCACGACGGCGGGTACAGCCAGGAGGAGCGCGAGTCGTTCAAAGAGGTCATCTTTTCCAACACAATCCAGTCGATGCGGGTGCTGCTCGAGGCCATGGACACGCTGCACATTGCGCTGGAGAGCACCGAGTACCAGATGCACGCCGACGTCATCATGAGCATGCCGAACCAGATCGAGGCGGACAGCCTGCCGGCCGAGGTGGCGAACGCAGTCCGGGCGCTGTGGGAGGACGGCGGGGTCCGCGAGTGCTTTAGGCGGTCGAACGAGTTCCAGCTCAACGACTCGGCGTCGTACTACTTTGACTCGATCGGGCGCATCTGCCAGGACGGCTACCTGCCGACGGACCAGGACGTGCTGCGCTCGCGGGTCAAGACGACAGGCATCAACGAGACGATATTCCGCGTGGGCGAGCTGACGTACCGCATGCTGGACGTGGGCGGCCAGCGGTCGGAGCGCAAAAAGTGGATCCACTGCTTCGAGAACGTCACGGCGATTCTGTTCCTGGTTGCCATCTCCGAGTACGACCAGGTGCTGATCGAGGACGAGTCGGTCAACCGCATGCAGGAGGCACTGACGCTGTTTGACTCGATCTGCAACTCGCGGTGGTTTGTCAAGACGTCAATCATCCTGTTCCTCAACAAGATGGACATCTTCCGCGAAAAGCTGCCGCACTCGCCGATGCGCAAGTTCTTCCCCGACTTTGACGGCGGCAACGACATTGACGCGGCGTCCGAGTACATTCTCAAGCGCTTTGTGTCTCTCAATCAGTCGGACGCAAAGCAGATCTACACGCACTTCACGTGTGCAACAGACACCAACCAGATCAAGTTTGTCATGGCCGCGGTCAACGACATCATCATCCAGACGAACCTGCGCGACTGTGGCCTGCTCTAAGCCGGCGGCACCTGTGCGGGCCCCACGCAGCAAACCTCCCCCCTTCCCCTCTCTCACTCTCCTCCCGCCCGCTGCCGCCTGCTAGCCGCTGCCACTCCACGCCTGCTACCAACACCTGCCACAGCCACAGCTCGCTATTTTTGTCAGATTGTCCTTCTTGTCTGGTCGCAACATATCGCTTTGCGGGCCCGTCCCCCGTCCAGCCCCGCACACATGTGCCTGCTAGCAGGCCGATGTTCCTGGCGAGCCACGTTGGATGTCGCGGCGATTGGCGGCGATCCTCGCCAATGACATCACGGCGCAGGCTGGCACCGGCGGCGGCCATTGGACAAGCAGCGGTCATGTGGTGCACCTCCGTTTCGCTCGACAATCTGCCCAAGCAGGCGTGTGGGCGGCTTCCACAGCAGAGCTTTGCTTCTTTTTTTCGGCCTGTCAGTTTTTGTGCTCGAATTCTCGCCACGCCAACCTCTACTCAGGCGCGCCCGCCGGCTGCCACTCGCCCCGACACTCCCTGCCCGAGCCCGCAGTGGCACCAAGGCCGGCGCCCTCTCCCGTCACCCGCTCTCTCGCCCCGTGGCGCGAGTTGGCTCTGTCCAGGGCGCCGAAGAAGCATATCTTTCCGCCGAGTGTGTCCGCGTCGTGGGCCCGCCCAGCAAGCGCGCCGCCAGTGCCATTCCCGCGAGGCAGGCAGGCAGGCAGGCAGTGCATTGCATACAGGTCACTTGCAGCGGCCGGAGGCGCCCTATTCTGACGCGCTGCAGCTGCCAGTGACAAGATGACGCGCAGGCGACTGGCGATCACCGAAAAGGTGCCAACCACGCCACGCAAGGTGGTCGTGTACACGGACAATCTGATGACGTCGAATGGCGTTCGCAACGCCACGGCGCAGGAATCGGACAAGGAGCTCGAGTACGCACTGGGCGACACGCTCAACACGGCGCTGGTCATCTCCACGTCGTACCGGTTTGACCCCGAGCTGAACATGCTCGAGATACTCGACCCGCACAACCCGCGCAACCACATCGAGGTCAAGGGACTCACAGACTACCAGGTGTCGGTCAAGCTGTTTATTCTGCCGGCGGCTGTCGATGTCAACCGGCGACCGTCGCCGCTCTACGTCAAGCAGGCGCTGACGTGTATCCGAAAGCAGCTGGGCGCGGTGACCATCGAGGAGCTGTTTGTCTCGTTCGCGGATGTGTCGGCTGGGCGTGACAGCGCCACGGCGCCCGAGGCGGCGGCGGCCGCGACAGCAACAAGCCCCGGGGCAGCCGTCCTCACAAACGGCAGCGCCGGGAGCCTGCCGCTTCACCCGCAGGAGCCCGACCAGCTGCCCACGCGCCGGAATCGCAGCAGAGACGACCGCCGCGGACACAAGGCGCGGGGCCTCGGCCGGAGACGGCCCGGGGAGGCCGGCGACGGCGAGGTGCCCGGCAATGGGGACGGCGGAAACGACGACTTCGAGGCCAACGATATGTCGCGGTATCTCAAGATCTGGCGGCTGCTGAGCCACCTCAAGGCGGAGGGCCATGTGACGCGGATTGGCATCTGCGACGCGACGAAGCAGCAGCTGGAGAACCTGCACTGGCTGTCGGGGGTGATGCCAGACATGGTCCAGATCCGGGTGGACGACAGCCAGCTTTCGGTGGACGACGAGTCTGCGGCGGGCGAGGCGGACGGCCCGTCGGACGCGCGCGCCGGCGATGGCGACGCGAGCAGAGAGCTGCGCGAGTATGCGCTGGCGCACAAGATCTCGGTCCGGTCGCACTCGGATGCGCCCAAGATGCTGACGAACGCGAATTTCCAGACGCTGGCTGCGGACTATAGGATCAACGAGCGGTTCCCGACCACCGAGGTGCCGCCCGAGGGGTACAGGATCGACCTGATGCGCCCGCGGTGGGTTGCCAACTACAACGTTGCCCTGCGCAACCGCGGGCTGGTTGCCAACCGCGGCTACATCGTCATGGCCAGCTCGGACTGCGTGCTTGACCCCAACCGGGTCTCGCGGTTTGCGTACCCGTCTTAGCAGACAAGCGCGGGCAGCTCGCCCGTCGCCCAAGCTACATGGCCGTATCCTCTCCTTCCCTCCCCGGGCGAGACGCTAGCTCTCTCTCTCTCTCTCTCTC